>JABFPQ010000345.1:0-12482 GCA_022817265.1 Masnerella sp. ZL-2020
TAAATATTATATTTTTGGTGTCTTGGTTCAAAAAATTGCAAAAATTAATTTTTACGTATATTATTTACATAAATTATGTTACAATAGATATTTATTTCTTAAATGAAATTTTTTCATTTGAAATAAAAAAAATTTTTTAAAAAACGAAAATGTATAATTTTTATTGCCAATTAAATTAAGTAAGTAAAATAAGATAACAATAATACTGATATTTTGCTAATTATTTAAAGCTCAAGTAATTATACTACAGTTTTCTTTATCTTCAGTAGGAAATCATTCTAAACCTAAAAGACTGTAATTTCGTACGAAATAATTATACTTAACTAATTTTTGCAAAATTTGCCAAATAATATAATAAATAGTCAACCTAATAAAACTAACAATAACCAAAATTACGAAAACTCGCTATCCAAACATTACATCAATTCTCAAATCCAACAATTTCCAACATTGTTAATTGTTTACAATTACATATTACAGCGCTATATCGAATATTGTTGTCCAACACTGCATCTCTCTCGCTCCACCTGACGTCAAATAAGAGAAGACAGAGACAGACCGCAACACCACGGTATATTCTGTATATCGTCAGTTCTCGGATTTGGCAACTAACTCCGTGATTATAGCACGTACAACTCACCTCAGATGTTGCTGTAAGACCTGTAAGACGTACTTTTGTGCCCAATGTGCTTTTAGCGGTAAATAAACCATCGACCGATGTCAGTCGCGTTGTGATTTCGGTTGCAAGTCATCGGCTCCGGGTCGTCGTCGCGATTTTAACCTCAAAGCTGCTGAGTGACAGGCCAAGTTAAAGAGACCGAAACTCAGCTGTTGCCGAGACACGCGACGTATAAATAAAACAATGCACGTCTGCTGAAACTTTTCTGCTGAAAAAGTAGCGTAATTTTTTCCAAAACCATTTTATCATTGTGCCCGACTTTTTCTCCCCCAAAAACCAATATTTTTTTTTCATCTCGTCATTTAGTCCTCGTCGAAACAAAGAACGACAATTTTTAAACTACAAAAGATAAATTACATAATCTCGTTGATGCAGAATTCGTAGGTGTCATTTGCATTGCTTTCGAATTTGACGATAATTTTCGTATCATTGTTTTATAAGTGCGGAGATAAAGTGATTCGAGCAGTCCACGTTAAATTGTACTTTTTTGGCCTTATCTAACGAGGGAGGAAGACAATCGGTTTTGCTCAATTTTCTTGGCATTGTAAACAACTAAAAATAATGAATTCGAGCTGTTTTGTATAATTGTTTTGCTTTTACCAATTTGTGGTCTATGCTTTGTATTAATAGAGTTTGTTTAGTGTTATATATACAAGTCTGTTCATTTCATTATCAAGTTTGATCATTAAAAACTTATAGCTGTGTTTTATTGCTTCGTTATTACACATTTTACAAAAATCATAATATGCCTTATAACAATGTATGATATATTTATTATTATGTAATGAATAATATACAATGATTGTTCATTAAACAATTTATGTTTTTAAAAGAGATCAGATTATAGCACAACAATATATATATATATATATATAGGTGTACTGTAGATTTAAGATGCAAAATTAGAGTGTTTTATTTTTAAGTACAATGTATTGTTATATTTTTCTACAGATGACTTTGTGAAAAATAGGAGGAATTGTCCTATTTTTCTGGCCTTTTTGAGTATTTTTCTGGAGACACCAAAAATTTCATTATGAGGGTTGTGGCGCTCATCAGTGGGGGCAAGGATTCTTCCTTCAATATGATGCAGTGTATAGCTGCAGGACATGAAATTGTTGCCCTTGCAAATTTATATCCTGTTGAAAAAGGTAATTCTCTATAAAAATATGATATACTTCTTATTTTTTAATTATTTTGTTAATGTTTGTATACATATTAAAACATCTTTACACAGATTTTTGTATTTTTTTCAGATGAGCTGGATTCATTTATGTTTCAAACAGTTGGTCACGAAGGTGTAGAATACATTGGCGAAGCCATGGGCTTATCATTATATCGTGAACCAACATTTGGCAGATCAAAAATGCAAGAAAAATATTATTTACCAACTGAAGACGATGAAGTGGAAGATTTATATAGACTTCTAAAAAAAGTCAAGGTGTCTTTTGCAAAACTTTAATAATGTCTTAATTAAAATTTAATTTTAAAATTAAATTTTAATCATTACATAAGAAATATGGAACATTAATAACACAAAATTTCGAAAAATTTAATAATGTTTGTTTATCTAGTAAGGTAAATGTCCCAATTAGTGAGCTCTTAAACACCAATTTTTGATCAATAGAAAAGTAATTTTTTATTTTATTAAATTAGTTGATTTTATTCCTGTGAATGATTTTTAAGTTGGAATAAATAGTATACAAATGATTTATGAGATTTACATAAAAATTCACAATCAACTACCAAATTATAACTCACAAATGGGTACATGGTCATTAATTAGGACATTTACCTTACTATAATCGTGTACATATTATATTACATCTAAGACATTACATTTTTACTAAAATTTAAAATCAAATTCCAGGAACATGAAGATATTGAAGCAGTTTCATCTGGTGCTATCTATAGTGACTATCAGAGGCTTCGAGTAGAAAATGTGTAATTACAACTAACATAATTAATTAATTAAAAAAGGGAATACTGAATTTTAAATTGATTTCACAATTCAAATATGAGCTAAAGAATTACATAATAAATCAATATATTTCTTACTGAAAAAGAAATCAGATTTTTTTTAATATGAATTGAATTAAAAAATATATAATTGTAAAACTTTTCTGAACAGATGCAATCGTCTTGGCCTTGTATCTCTGGCCTATTTATGGCGGCGGAGTCAGGAAGATTTGCTAAAAGAAATGATCGAATGTTCAGTAAACGCTGTAGTAATCAAAATTGCAGCTCTTGGTTTAGAAAAACAACATCTGGGCAAGTCGATTGCCGAAATGCAATCTCATCTTGCCAAAATGGTAGGTAAATATCTAACTATTAAAACAAAATTGTTTACATAGTAAACTCCTCAAATATTCATTGATTTTCTTAACTCAATCAAACTATACTATTAAATTTTGTATCACTTCTTACAAATATAATTTTTTCCAAATGAAAATACTTTCTAATTAATTGTTTCATTTAAAATAACAATTTTATTGAGAAAACTTAAACTTAATTAGTAATTATTAAAAAAATGCAATTAAATATTAAATAAAATCACTTAAAAGAATAATTTTATTGAGATACTAATTAATTATTATCTTTATTTTTTAGAAAGAAAAATATGGCTTAAATGTTTGCGGTGAAGGTGGCGAATATGAAACTTTCACTTTGGACTGTCCATTATACATAAAAACTATAGTAATGTAAGTATAGTTTGTCTAAATAATAAAATTAAAATACTTCTCCTTAGATGCAAAGACATTACTTATTATTTAAACATTTTCAGTGATGAATGTGAAAGCATAATTCATTCTAATGATGATATTGTCCCAGTAGGATACATCAATTTCAAGAAAATTCATTTACAACCAAAAAACGTTAGTCCATTGTTTATTAATAATATGAGACATTGGAGATAACAAACTGGCCAAATGTTTCTCACAGTTTAACAATTATTTCAAGCTATTATAAATTTTTCTTTAAACAAAATATAATAAAAAAAAGAGAAACATGTTCTTGATCTTAAATGAATATTGTACAATTTTAATTGAACTTTGAGGAAATAACTGAATTTAATCAACTTCATACTGTTAATGATCAATATTATTGTAATAAATTTGGCTGGATCGCATTCCAGTGCCTCGCATGAAAATTTCAATTATGTTGTTTCTTCACAATAATATATTATTTGTTATAGAATGGATCCGAATTATTAACACTACAACAAAGGTTAAAGGGTGTTTGTATAAAAGGTCCTTACGATTACATTTCTGAAATCGTAGAACCAGAGTCACAAGATGGTTTAAATTTGTCAGAAGATGAAGCTGAAGATCAGAATTTAGATAGTAAAAATATAAAAACTTCTATGTCTGGTATGAGAATATTGCTATAATAAATTTTATATTTCTCACACATTCAATAACATTAAAAAATCGTCGATTAAAATATTTGTGGAAAAGTATAACAGCAATTTTTTACTTTTTCATTTTTACGATTTGTCTAATTAATTTTGATTTTTTAAATTTATTATTGTAGGTCAGTTTGATCCAGTGAATCTGGATAAATTTCTTTGTGATACTGGAGATTATCCCGACAATGCAACTGTAAATACAAACCAAACAGGCTGGTACTGGTTTGGAGGAATTCTTAGCAAAAATACAAATGCTACTGATGCCATGGAAGAAGTTTTAGATAAATTAAGCAGTAGGTAAACTTTAAAATATTTTCATTTGCTTATCCATTTAAAATTACAAAGTTATCTAATGATCTAGATTTATATAATTCAAATTGTATTTCAATGTATGAACTTCATCACTTTTGCATTAAGCTAATTCATTTTAAAATTAAATTTTTGTTTCATATATCATAATTCCTGAAATAATAATTCATTAACTATTTTATGTGTTGCGCCATTATAATTATTATGTTATTTTCCAGATTTAGTATCTCAGGAAAATTTGGATATGGAAAATATCGTGGCAGTAACGTTGTACATAAAAGATATGTCGTCATATTCTTCGCTGAACGAAGTTTATATATCTAAATTGTACAAAATAAATCCACCAGTTCGAGTTTGCGTAGAATGTCCTTTAAACGTCCATGTTATACTCGAAGCAACGGCTTATAAAAAAATAGAAATACCGGACAATGACACGAAAGTACACAATCGACATACTATGCATGTTCAAAGTGTCAGTCATTGGGCCCCTGCTAATATTGGTCCATACTCACAAGCGGTTCGAGTATGTTTCTTATTAATTCAATTATATTAAAGTATTTTAAATTTATTAATTTAATGATATAGATTAATTGAAATAATATTATAAAATATTTAAAATTTATTAATTCAAAGATATAGATTAATTGAAATAATATTGTAAAATATTTTAAATTTATTAATTCAATGATATAGATTAATTGAAATAATGCTATAAAATATTTTAAGTTTATTGATTCAATGATATAGATTAATTGAAATAATGCTATAAAATATTTTAAGTTTATTGATTCAATGATATAGATTAATTGAAATGATGCTATAAAATATTTTAAGTTTATTGATTCAATGATATAGATTAATTGAAATAATATTGTAAAATATTTTAAATTTATTAATTCAATGATATAGATTAAATGAAATAATATTATAAAATATTTCAAATTTATTAATTTGATGATGTGGATTAATTAAATGGTTATATTATTTTTTAAGGTTGGAGATATCGTAACCGTAGCTGGACAAATTCCTTTGGTGCCTGGAAGTATGACTATTTTAGATTTAACAATTAAACGACAATGTCGCCTAACTTTAAGGCACATTAGTAGAATCATAAAAGCCATGGATTCAAATATCCAACTCAGAGATATCGTCCAAGGTGTATGTTTTTTGACGCATCCTAATTACATTTCGGAGGCACGCAAAGAGTTGGAGAGACAAACGAACAATGCCATAGTAGATTATATTGTAGTTCCCAAACTTCCTCGTGATGCTCAGGTCGAATGGTGGGTCTGGGCACATAGAGACAATACGAGATTTGAATGTTAGTTTCATATTTTAGTCTACTCTTAGTATTAGTCATAATTTGTTTAATAGTAGCTTTTTGAAGTTTTTTAGTTAGATAATTTTAATGTAAACATTACTCGAAAAACTGGAGCTGTAACAATGTCTTAATTTAAGACGTCAATAATCTTAATTTCAGACACCATACGTCTTGATTTAAGATACTGACGTTTTAATCAAGACACTTTTGTAGGACCAGTTTTTAAGAGTGATGTTTTAGTTTATTCATCATCATCAGTTTTAGGATAATCATACGTAATTTTTTAAACAGATTATAAAAATATCATTTTTGGATTTTTAATTGTTCAAACATTTAGAACTGTTTGAACAATTTTTATGATTGAACAGTTCGAACAGTTCATGAAATGTTCGAACCTTTAACACCCTTAGTTTTCTGTATTAAAAATGATGAATTTTAAACATCTTTCCAGATGAGGAGACAGGAAAATGTGTGGGAAATTTTAAAATTGCCATTAGAAGGAGGTGGAATTACGAAAATAATGTTTCTGCAATTGTTTGTAATTTGTCTACAGGTAATATTTACAAATTTTCCCCCCCCCCCCGAAAAAAAGATTAATATATAATTATTTAAATAAATAATTATTTTTCAGGTTCCTCAAATTCAACAGGAAATTTAGTAGGGGAACCAAATATGACTTACACCGAGCCAACAGATATTGAATTACGAGAAGCATTTGAATATATGTTAAGTAAATTGACAAAAGATTCTCAACTAGAAAGTCCGCCTTGCTGTTTGCGCATATTTTACAAAATCGGCAGTTTGCCAGGACCAAAAACGATTCAACACATTTTTGAGAGTTTTGACTCACACAATCTTGTGATCACGATAATCCCTGCCTCGCATTTGCACAATTTCAGCACTTTTCTTTCGATTTGCGGTATTAGACACGAGTGAACAGTTACAAATAATATTAGTTTTGACTACAAAATCCGACTGAACATTACGTCACTTGTATTTTTTTCAAATACTTTCCCTGTACAATATCTTTTAAGATGATGTGTCATTCTTGATGTATTTCCTTTGCATATAAAAATTCGAACCAATAATGATCTTGAAATAAATCACTTGAGAAATATGATCTTGATAAAAAAATTATATTGACTATATTTTTCAACTATGTATGAGAGTAAAAAAATTGATACAAAATTTTCCAACTGACATTAGAAGTAACATATCATCTTAAGAATAATAAACTCTAATTTGTAAAATTGAGTATATGTTTAATGTAACATGAATTACTTGTATTTTCCATATATTATTTATATGTTCAATCACCAGTAAGAATGCATTTATCGAAATTATTAACATTTATAAACATTTATAAATGGAAATGTATTAAAATTTATAAACGAAATATATTTTTTACTCTTTACATAAATCATTTTGATATTATGATAGAGAGATATCATAATATCAAGAACTCAACAGGTCGAAAAGTAAATCTAATTGACCTTCTACCTAATTTTATTACTAATTTATAATTTTTAACGTTTACTTTTGCAATAAGTGATCAATTAAGTTTTGCAATGATAAGAAATTATGACGACAATATATAATAATGTATTCTAACTGTTGCACATCTTTTTGTGTATAATGTATATACACAAATAATTTGAGTCACGTTAACATATACTTGATTTTATAATACTCAATTTTCTTAACATTAATGTAAATTAACAGCGTTATTTCTATAATTGAATGTTAATTTACCCTGCCTATGTCTTATACATATTATTCTAATTATTATTATTATTATTATTATTACTTTTATTACACAAAAGTAACCCAATTCTGCAAAAACAGCATAACAATTCAAATGTTTATCTAGAATTGTGCAATTGAAACGTCATCTAATGAACTTGAAATATTATTTTTTTATGATGATTGTTAAACGAACATGTAAATTGATTACAATTAAAAAGTTTAAAAGTACAACCAAGTTTTTTCTTTTATCATTTAAATGCGAAATGTTTATTACGTTAGTTATTAGAGGATAATAATAATAAGGTAGAAAAAAAATTGGTAGAAAAAATGGGGTATAAAAAATTGGAGTAGAAAATATGGGATAGTAGGATATGGGTGATTTCTAAAAAAGTATAAAATGTCAAGATAAAAACAAAAAAAATACGAAATAAGTTGTTTTTAAAGCGTTTTAATCAGCAATTATTCTAATGTTTTCTTACATAAGTTAACAAAAAATAATGGTACCACTTTAAATCGATTAGAATTTTTTTCAATGAATCTAGAGCAGTTTTCAAATTTTACTGTCCATAAAGCTTCAATAAATTCAATATAACTCAAAAATGTTTTATTGCAAATTTTGCAGGTAGTCGTAACAAATCGTTACAAAATATTCACTCAATCATGGAGAAATAAAAAAATCTTAAATTATACATAAATACATTTTTTTATGTATTTGAATTAGTTTCAATGATGTATATTTGTCTCGTAATCAAATTTCACTGGATTAAATTTGATATAACTGTATATACAGGAACCAACATCTTCTTTGCATTTTATAATTCATTTTGCAAAACATCAAACGCAGCACCAAGTGTCCAAGATACATGATATCCAAAAATCCTCTTAAACAGCTGTAAAACAAATTTAAAATGTCAACAGTAAAAAAAGAGATACAAAATAAAAATAATAATAAAAATACTCACATATAACTTAGCCAATGGTTCCAAACCATAACCATTCCTCAAAAGCACATAAATATATGTCAAATCTAAGCACATAAAAGGTTGATCTGTATTTGGATAATCACAAGTTTCCATTGCAATTTTTCGAAAATGATCTAAATTTACAACTCCACCAGAAAAAGGGTCGATTAAGCCCACCTGGAATACAAAAACATATTGGAACTTTTTCTATAATGTTTACACTACTAATGCAGCATATTAAAAAAAATATAATTTCTCCACTAGAGAATAAATAAGAACATTTCTGAACTAGATAATAAATAAGAACATTTCTCGACTAGAGAAGAAATAAGAACATTTCTCCACTAGAGAAGAAATATGAACATTTCTATACTAGAGAAGAAATAAGAACATTTCTCCACTAGAGAAGAAATAAAAACATTTCTCCACTAGAGAAGAAATATGAACATTTCTATACTAGAGAAGAAACAAAAACATTTCTCCACTAGAGAAGAAATAAGAACATTTCTCCACTAGAGAAGAAATAAGAACATTTCTATACTAGAGGAGAAATAAGACCATTTCTCTACACACACCTCTGTAGCTCTATCAAAATAAAACGAAAACGCATAAATTTCCAGTTTATTTATTCCAACTGGCTGATAACTCATCGTTGCAACGTATCCTTCTATAAGTTCCAAGCATTTTTTAAATTTCACAATAGGTCGATCTTCGTCTCCACCAGCAAAATTCTGAGTCTTCACAAGTTTGTGACTTCCATTCACAGGTCCACGAACCACATAGTTTACCCCATCGTAAGTCCATTCAGAAATTACAATTGGATTAATACAGTCAGATCTGACTTCGACGTTTTTAGCCGGAGTTTCATTCTTTTTTATTATACTACTCCTCATCAGGATTTCTTTTCTTGCAGCCATAAGACCGAAATTTTCGTAATTGTGAGTGAACAGACTCATGTTATAATCAAATGCATTTATGGAATACATATGTTTTTCTAGTTTTGGGATGTCTTGAATATCTGGAATATAAGTGACCTGGAAAAAAAGAGAGATAAATTAATTACCATTAATTAATAAACAATTAATTTAATCATTGATTAATTCATTCGAGTAAGTCATTATATACACATACTTGAGTAAAATCACTTCCCAAATCCAAAACTCCAACTGTACTCATCCAGCTATGTGCGCTCAGCTTATCCAACAAAAAATTGATTGTAAACCAGGAATAAATCCCTTTCTCCACACTTTCCAAAACATTAATAGCATTTTTTGTAACTTTGAATCCTGAAGATTTCAGCATTTTATTACATTCACTAAATAGTGCATTGACTTTGTGATCAGGCAGCATTTTTGTGTCAGACGTGAAACGTAGAATTATTGGGGTATGTTGCCATTCTGACGAAGGTACGTTTACCTTTGCCTTATTTATGAGAATTTCAAAAATTGATTTTATGTTTTCGAATTTGTCTACGAAATAATGAAGACCCACTTTTTCTTCGTGAACGTATTCCTTGTCGAAGACGAGGTTTCTGTTGAGAATTGAGGCGTGGAAGGCGTAGACGAATATGCAGGTTTCAGTTAGGCCAATGTCGATTATTGCAAGATAGATTGGTTTTTGGAAATTGAAGGAGAAGGCTAGACTGTCTATAGCTTTTCCACCTAGATGGATTGGTTTTAGGTCGTTTATTATCATTAGGTATATTAGTAGTATGATTGTGAGGATTATTGTTATGGTCAAATATCTTCTTGCTAAGCCGAAAGGTAGAGACATTCTTTTTAAGCAGCTTAACATTTGTGATATGTAAAACACATTTGTTTTGTTTTTTTATCTGAAAAATGTACATTTTCAGGTCAGGAATGGTATTAAGCAAATTTTTTATTTAAATATACAATCTTATGAAAATTCAATATGAACAGAAAATGAGAATTTAATTCTGAAACCATGATTGGAGATAGATTATTTTCAAAATAATTTTTACAAAATAAAAAAATTAATTTAATATAAAATAAATAAATAGAACATTCAGAAATCAGTAAAAATTGTTGATAATAATTACCTTATACTATTGTAAATTTTGCTCCAGTTATTGGAACTATACAAAATTAAGTGAAGTTTACAAAAGTGCTGTATTTCCATCATCTTTGGTTGATGATTTTTTCTTGTGCCTTTTTTTTCGTTTGTATTTTTTCACTTTTTACTCCTTTGTTTACTTCCCACGTTCTTTCATTTTTGGGAGATTAATTTCTAAACCAAAAAAATACATATTTTCCTACAGTGAATGTATTTATATATACATTAGGATATTTCTTTGTCTTTATGTATGTCTACTTTTATCACATATGATAAAAAGGGCGTGATATTATCATAATCATAAGTCACATTACATCTTCCTACATTATTAATTTTTGCAAATTATATTACATTCTGCAATTTTACTACAGATTTTTCACAATGCAGTAAAATAAAAAAATAATTTTGCAAATTTCCAAAATTATTTTAATTGTCAATTATTGAGTAAAGATTCATTAATAATAACAAAGTACACAATTTCCTTTCTACTTACGTAAAATTATTACTATTATTACGTATTACAGACTAGTTTCATTCACTGAGCAGAAATGTGATATTGATATCATCATAACAAATTCAGATATGTAAGTCTTTTTAAACCCTCTGTTTATTTTTATGTTTTCCTGTAAATGCTGTAAACGCAGGCTAAATATTTGTCAATGTTTATATAAAGAGCAAGAGGTGAACTGTGAACCACTTGAATGCAGAAGAGAAGGAAACTGTATGGCACTAGAACACTAGAAATACAGAGGTGGACCAATAACAAATAAAAAGGGACCTTAATAATAATTTTATTACAAAAATTGTATATTGATTTCTAAATGATAAAATAAATCAATCTTCCTATAAACGTCTGTTAATTAAAACTTGTCTGAAATTTATCTACGATAAGTCTAATAGACGTCTGGTAGATTTGGAATAGACATGTTTTAGAAAAGTACTACATCAGATTTGTATTAAACTTATCTACTAAACGTTTCAATTTTTTCTAGATATCTAATGTCATGTACATAGACATATTCTAGAAATTTAGGCAAATATTTGAAAAAATTTAGACACGTGCACAGACAAGTAAAAAAATCAATTTGCATAAGCTGAATCATCAAATATTTTATCATGTTTCATTTTACGATTAACGTAATATCCATATTGCTTGTTTAATTTTTGAATATCATTTTTGAATATTAGTCTATAGGGTCTATAGTGAAAAATAAATATTAATTCTTAGGGTAATTTAAGGTATTGATTCGGCCCTGTGGTAGGATTATTACTAGGTTACTAGACTACGCAGTGCTGAACACTCGTTTTAACTTCTCTTCACGTATCTCTGTCAAACATTTGAGAATATAAAATGAGAAGGATGGGAACGCGAGTTCTAGAAAAAAGGGGACCTTGACATCAACATTAACTTTGTATATAATTTCTGCAATTTTGTAATGCGCTAATGTGCTAACTTCTGATATTGTGTCCAAATACAGATGTTTTCATAACTGAGAAACATTTGAATAATTATTACATTTACAGAATAATTAGAAAAATGTATTCCTTTTGTGTTTTCTTGAGTTGTAATTTTGTAATTGTATAATATTATAAACATATAAAACAGAATTGAAATTGGAAAAATGCTTTTTTAGAATTCTTAGAACATTATTTATTATTTTACATTTTTTTTTCATTACCATTAAAGCACAGACATTTGTTCTATCTTAAATAAAGTCATCATGATTGATTTTCCTTTTTGACTTCTGGAAACGTAGGAGTAAATCCTTCGTTTTCTAATTGTGATTTAAATTGTATATATTCTCTCTTTCTATCAAAGTGTTTTACCTGAAATAGTAAATGCAAGATATATTAGTAATTTATATTATAAATAATCACCTAAATAAATATTTACTTATCAGCAAATTAATTAGGAAAATTCAATAAAATATTTGTTATATGAAAACATTGAAAATGAAAGTAGAAATTTAATTTTGTCATATAATC
>JABFPQ010000346.1:0-12436 GCA_022817265.1 Masnerella sp. ZL-2020
CAGCATTGTCAAGTTTCTTTAAAATTCTTAAATAATGTGGACAATTCCGGTCGGTAGCCTCATGGTTGTCCTTTAAATTAATTAAATTAAATTTCTTTTTCTGGTTCACACAATTAATACATTTTTTAAATTTTTTAACATTCGGGCACGTTCTGCCGTCATGTTTCTCGGCGCAGTGATTACATGTTTGTTCTTTCTTGCATGTTTTGTGAGTGTGTCCATACCCCCAACAGTTAAAGCATCTTCTTACATTTATCTGGTCGAAGATTTTGCATCTTTGCCAGCCTAAATATAAAATTCCTCGCTTCAAAAGTTGTTGATGTGAAACACACTCAATTTCTAGAATCATTGACCAATTTTTGTTTTTTTTGTTTTCTGAGCAATAGTTTAATTTTTTTACAATTTTAATTTTCTTGTCAGTTTTTAAAATATCATTTTGCTCTTTGATTTGAGTGACGAGTTCATCGTCACTCTTTTCGTATTGGTCAATGTCTATATTGACGACCTTTACAGAATATTTTTTATTGTATTCTGTTTCAGTAATTTCTACGTCGTCACCTAGTTTATTTTTTATTTCATTAGAAAGAACTTTCTGATTTTCGTTTTTTTTGCAATTTTTATCACTGCGCCTTTCTTGTTTGTTTTAATTTTGGTATGGGGATGGCACACACATTTTGCCTACGTGGTTTGTTGTTCCTATAAGCTCGCCAAAAGTCCCTGGGATAATTTATCGCTGCAAATTGATCTCGTATCTTCTGTTCGTGCTCGCTTCTCTTTTTGGCCAAGATATTTTTGTAGAGTCGTTTTTGTTCTAGGTAGGCAGATCTAAGTGGTTCAGCAAAGCATGCAGATCTAGCAGCTCTCAGCTTTTGTCTCACTTGTGTTCTCATACATCGGCATTCATGGTCGAACCAGGCATGCCTTGGACTGTAACGCTTTCTCCCAGGTTGGAGCGATGTCAAGCCGAGCGAGGCAGCAGCGTTGGTAATGGTGGTAGTGAGTTGTAGAAGAAGATCTTCTGGTTTCGAGTCCGGGATTACAAGTGGCGTGGCAGTATGTGAGAGGAGATCAAAATAATCCTGGTGTTTGTCAGCGTCCCATTTTAACCTGGTTGTCAGAATGGTTTCGTCCTCCTGCGTCGTGGACTGGTCCAGTGAATAGGGGACATCGAGCACAGCCTGGATTGGAAAGTGGTCTGAGTTAAATTGGTCGCTGGCAACATAGAGGTCGCGGATCAGGTCCAGCTGTCCGGCGTCGGCCCACATCAAGTCGATAGTGCTGGCTCCGTTGAATCCCACGTACGTCAGTTGACCTGGGTGGTCGCTAGCTGTTCTTCCGTTGATAAGGACGAGGCCGTGACTCGACATAAATTATATGAGAGCACGACCTCGTGCGCTGAGTTCTTCGTCAATGGAGCATCTGGTTTTATAAAGCGAAGTACCTTCAAAGATGTCGCTTATTTGTTCAGTGAAATTGCCTACCCTGGTGTTGAAATCTCCGACCAGAAACATCGGAACATTCGGATATTTATCTTTCAAGGATTGAATGGTTTCCTCGAGGAGGTTTAGAGCTGTTGTGATATCAGAAGAAGGCTTAATGTATATGATCCCTAGAATAAAGACCAAGTTAGATATGGAGCATTGAGCAAAGATCCACATATTGCAACAATTTAGAAGGTCAGCGTTACAGGTTGTCTTATCATACATAAGTAGAATACCTCCGCTTGCTCGGCCGGTGCTGTGTTCTCTGGAAGCTGGAACCGCCAAATATCCATAATTCAGCCATTGGGAGGATAGTCCTGGGTTCGGAGACGTAGACCAAGTTTCTGCCACGCCAAGAAAGTTGGATCGTATGTTGTTGTCTGGGTCGTTGAGGTTCTTGAGGCCGTGAGAGTTCCAGAATGAAATTGTTACGAGGGGCTGATTCCGTTTTTTTGTACCGAAGCATTGGTCTTATTGCGTGAACTCAGGCTTGCTGGCTTAAGAGAGTTGGTGGAACAGTCCCAGGAGAACCAGTTACCATCAATCAGGATCTTCTGGTTGGCAATACGAACGGTTTTTCCTTCCGCCCTTTCTCTCCTTGCAACATCAAACTTTGTGATGCCATTATAATGGCCTGCTTGTTATATGCTGCTCCAACCTGGAGTCTCCGCTATACAGAACAACTGGAGAGACTGCAGCTCGAATTTTACAAGCGTCTCCTACGCCTTCCTAGATCTACGTCCGGTGCCGCTGTTCGTCTGGAGTTGGGCGTGATGAAGATTGACTTTAAGATCCTGAAGTTGACATATGGTTACGTCTTGAAAGTATTAGCCATGGATCCTGCAAGGCTACCCAGAATTTGCTTGCTTTCACAATTCAAAAGATATCAGCGCCAGCCAAACTTTGACAAGTATAACTGGATCAGCCACTTGGTAACGTATCTGTCTCCGATTAACATGGTGCACCTTTTAAATACTCCAGATCTGGAAGTCTGGAAACGCAATGCCAGGGAAGTTGAGGATCGATTCAAAAACCATTTGAGGCTGTTGGACCTGATTCAGCTCAACCGCTCTCGAGCACCACAGCTTCATATTCCTCGAGCCCTGAACGATGGCGCTCCTGCCTATCTATTGCAGAGATCACCACTTTTTATTCTTCAAATCTTCGCCCAGCTGAGACTCATGACTACATACCAAACCAGGTTCTACTGGAAAGGCTCAACATACATCCTAGATCACAGTTCATGCTGTACTGTCTGCAATATGGGTCAACGGGAAACACTGGAACACTTCTTCTTTCAGTGCCCACTTTACAATCCTTTTAGACGACATTACCTTCTTCCAATAATAAGCTCTAATACATACGATGTCGATAACCTTATGTTTCTAGCCCTTCAAGCCAATCAAATGAATATTGTAAAGATTGTATACTATATCACAAATTGTCTCCGCCTGCGTGCTTTCTGTCTGAACGAATGATTTCCACATTATCGACGATTATTTACTTTATATATTTCCAACTTGGCACTTTACAAATTTATATATCCTGTCTTACGGCCAAAATGTTTTTAGCTTTGCCTGTAGTTCCTACTTATTTATTATTTTTGCAACTAATGTATATAGCGGACTCTAACCATGTAAACCTATTGTATATTCTATTTTTCTACTATATGTACTCTTTGTTACGGGGGTTATCCTCCAAAACGAATAAATAAATTGATTGATTGAATTTTGTTTACTGACACATTTAATTTCGCGATATTAACCTTAGTTTTTATCTCTCTCTCAATATTTTGCGTATTCTCTTTATTTTTTGGGGTTATTAATAATGACGTAGAGTTATTTTTAACGACTTCCGCGAATGTAGAACAGTTCTGCTTTTGTTTATTAACTAAATTTTTTATTTCATTTTTTAATTCATTAATTTCATTTTTTAGTTCGTTCGTTTTTTGTTCCAATAATTCTTCAAAATAATTAGTTAACATGCAGAACTGTTCCTTTGAAAAACCGGAAACTTTTGCGACAATTTCCGGTTCGTCATTATCGCTACTGTCACTTAAATCGCCACGTAACCTTTTTGTTCCCCTATTTTGTTTTACATCTTTCACTTTATTTTTTGATTTTTTTACGCAAATGGTACATCCAAGTAGTTCACCGCTCTTATCATCATAAACATTTCTATCAATAAGGCATTCTTTATGATAAGAGCGGGGACAATTCATACATTTCGACCCGTCGTGAACAATTTTTTTGCATTCCGAGCATTTGTTTGCGGGATTCGGCATTTTCCCTATTACTTTATATATGAAAGACAAGGACGGATATAATAGACGATCACGAACACGAAGGAAAACCTCTGCGCCAATCAGCAGCGAGTGTACGACGGCTGGCCAATGGGGAAGATGTTCGTTCCTTTGTAGTCGAGTGGCGTTTCTCTATACTTTTCACACTCCTTGGCCGCCGTTGCTCGCTGCTTCGTCAATGCTGGTGGTTCTGGCGGTTATGTTTTGATGTTTTCCAGGTCGTTTTTTCCGTTTGGTATTTTTTGTGCCTCGCGTTTTCTGCACTCGGCACGGCGCTTATCGTTGAATTGTCGGCCGACAAATCACCTCGAACACCTGAGTGCAATGGAGGCACTGTCTTTCTATAAGTAAAAACTCAGAAAAAAAGACTCAGTCGAGGTGTTCAAATTAAGGTTATAAAATGTGTCAGTGTGTTAAAAATGTATCAAATGCCGTCAGTAATGTTAAATTTTGTTGTTAATTTGTTTCGATTGTTGTAAGTTGTTGCTCAAATGTAAGTTGCAAACAACAAAATGATTTTTGCAATAAATAATATGTGCAAAAATAATAAATTACGACGGACAATGACAAACACACAAGTGACACGTACCAGTCAAGAGAGAGAGAGACCCAAGTGGGGTTAAAAAAAAAACAAGTTTGGCTCTCCTATGGGTGTCGTCAATAAGGTTAATGATATAGACTAAAAGTAGTCAAATGTCCATTCGTTGATAATGTAGCGTTCTTGTACACCGGCTTCGCAGTGAAGTCCTCAGTGGGTAGAGAGAAAACTGAATGAGCGAGGAAGTTCCTCTCTCTTCCATGAGAATCAATCAAGACGGAGATTTGGTCCTTGTACTTTTATAGCGTTTGCGATACTTGTCAGCTTCTCGGTTTCTTCGAGGTGGTCTGCTCCCTCAAGGGTACGTAGGTTCCCGCTACCAAAAGAAAAAAGAAGATTAACAATTTACAAAACAAAGGAAAGAAAAAAAAAGAAGAAAAAAACAAACGAGTGAGTTTACATCATTATATTAGTACTTTTGATATAAGCCGTTAAAGGAAGAATAAATGCAGTATCAGGTTTTTTGCAAAGACTAATTATAGAAAATGGATAAGTAATATCATTTTTTTTCCAGGATTCAAAGAGTTTCTTTCTCTGAGCCCTAAATTTTGGGCATAAAAAAATAAAATGATTCAAACTGTCTTGAGGGAAGTTACAGTGCTGACAGCTAGGACGAGAAATTAAATTTTTCCTGTACAGGTTGTCAGCTGTGTTAAAATGGTCGGATCTAATTCTATTGATAATGACAATGTCGGTCCTTTCCAAATTGGGAAATTTGTGGTACCAAGGAGTGGATTTTTCGGAGTAGAAGTTAGAGAAAAAGTAGTTCCCATTGGGAGAGTGAATAAAAGAATTAATAAATTTTTCAAAAGCTGTGTGAAGTTTGTCTTTTGAAGCTTCAAAGAAGTCTGAGAATGGGACTTTAACTGTGACTGGAATTTGTAAGGAGATAGCCAATTTAGCGAGTTCATCTGTTCTCTCATTTCCCTCAATGCCACAATGACTAGGAATCCAAATCAAGTTAAGTTGTATAGGTTTAAGGGAGATTTTATGTATATAATCCAGTATTATAGTTATCAATTTTTTTCTTTAAGTAAATAAATTCAATAGTTTTTAAAACACTCATAGAGTCTGTGAATATGTTAAAATTATAAAATTCAATGTATTGATTGCTGATTTCGTCTATTTTTTTGAGAGAATTTAGGATGGCCAGAGCTTCCGCGGAAAACACTGAGCTGTGGCTATGGAGCTTAGACTGTTGGATCCAATTGATTTGTGGGCAGAAGGAGGCTGCACCCACAAACACTCCCTTTTCCCTTTTCGAACCATCAGTGTAAAAGGAAAGTCCGTCATTTAGTAAGGGATCATACATTTCGAGGAATTTATGATTATTATTGGTGAGGTCATTGAATTCAGTGCCGTCCGAGTATATTATTTTGAAGTTAGGATAATCTGGGATGTCAAATTCTAGAATGGGGTGAGTCATTTTGAAAATTTTTGTGTCAATAAAATTAGAGTAAAGGAAGTCAAGGTTGTGTAGGATTGGTATATTGTTCAATAGGCCATATTTATTTTTAATAGTAAGTAAAGCTTTCAAATCTTTAATAGATTCCATAACTGGGTGGAGTTGGAAGGATGACATACAGATCAAGTACTTTCTTGCCAAGAAAGAAATTCTCTGGATCAAGGTTGGAAACTTAGATTCCGCATAGATAACACCATTTGGAGTAGAGCATCGGTATCCCAACATCATCCTTATAGCTTTCCTCTGAAGAGTTTCAAGTTTAGGAAGGTGTCGGTTATCTTTATTAATCATAGAAGAGCCATATTCTATCAAACTTCTAACAAAAGAGCCATAAATTATGGAGAGGGTTCTAGGGTGAGCTCCCCATGAGACACCTCTCAGGTATTTAATAATATTCAATCTATTTTTACATTTCTCAAGCAAGGATTTAAAATGAATATTCCAATCAAGTCTATAATCGAGCCCAACTCCCAGGAAAACTGTATAGTTTGTCATTTTGATTAAAATACCCTTAAACAAAATAGAGTGGGCATCAATGTCTATCCTTTTTCTAGTAAATGTTATGAAATTGGTTTTTTCAGGGGATATGGATAGATTAAGGTTTTCTGTGAGGTAGTGTTCAAGATCATTGATGACCGACTCAAGGATGGTTTTATTATTCTCCATAGATTTACCAGATATCCATATCACGAGATCATCAGCAAATTGACAGAAATGACAGCGATCACCTATCACTTCCCCTATCTGAGATAGATAGATGTTAAAAAGTAAAGGAGATAAAGCACTACCTTGTGGTAACCCCATATTGGTCTCTCTTCCATTTTCTATATATGAGTTACTCTTGAAAAAAATATTTCTTTCAGAAATAATTTCTCTAATTACTTTGCAGGTATTATAATCAAGGCCTGTTCTCGATAGCATTGAGATCAGCACTAATGGGAGGACATTGTCAAAAGCTGATTTAATATCTACAAATAATGCTGAGCAAAATTCATCTCTAATGAAGCTGGAGTAAATAGAGGAGGTTAGGAGAGTGATGTTATCTCGGCAGGATTTGCCCGGTTTAAATCCAAATTGATAAGTGGGGCTTATATCGTTCCTTTCGGTCCAATTGATGAGTCTGCTATTGAGGATTTTTTCGAATAGCTTAAGGATACAACAGGATAGTGATATGGGTCTAAATTTACCCGGGGAGGATTTAGGGATAAAGGTGACTATGTAGCATCTCCAGATGTAAGGTATTCTGCCCTCTAATAGGACATTATTAAAAAATTTAAGTAACAGATCATGGGCAAGTGTAGAGAGATTAGTTAATACGAAATTATCAATTTGGTCTATACCAGGCGACGATTTAACCTTCAGTTGTGAGAGTGCCTTATTATATTCAGAATGTGAAATGGGGAAGGATAGATTAAATTTGGGTGGATTTAGAGGGAAAGTAACGTCTAAATTAGTGTCAAGTTTGGTGCATAATTGGTTTTTCAAATTTTCAATTTTTTTACTATTGGAATGGTTAAGGATGGAGTTGTGAGAAGGGTTATGAGTCTTATTTTTAAAGCATTTAATTTTTTTCCAAAAATCATCTAAAGGAAGGTAATGATTGATCGTAGTACAAAATTCAGTAAAAGAGTCCTTTTTAGTTTGTTTGAATATCTTTCGACATACTGCTCTATATTTGTTCCTCTGAATTTTGTTTTCTAGTGTTGGGTTGATACGATATTCCTTTTCAGCTTTGCTTCTCTCTTCCTTTGCTTTCTGACAGTTAGAATCCCACCAGATGGCAGGTCTTTTATAAATAGTTTTCCTTGGTCTAGAAGTAGAGCATAGGCTATTCAGATTTAAGGTATAATCTTCTTCAGAAACCAAAAGATTTTTTTCTTCATTAGTATGGCCATATTTCAAAACCGCATTTTTGATGACAGTAAGATATAAATTGTAAAATTCTAGGTTATCAAGAGAGTTCATGTCTATATTCAACAAATCCGTGTCCACCATATCTTTAAAAGAAACAGCATCAAAGTTTTTAAGCGTTAACCTATGAGATATAAAAGGATTATTTTCTGGTTTGAATGAAAAGGAAATTGAAATGGGAAGGTGATCGCTGCCAAATTCCTGATCAATAACTTCCCAATTGGCATAGACTATCAATGAATTGGATATAATGGTAAGATCTATCGCGGAAGAGGAGCTATTGTTATGGGGAAAAAAAGTATGTGATTTGTCATTGAGGATGTACAAATCATTATCGAAAATTAAATCCAAAAAATGTTCACTAGAGGGCGAATTTTTATTACAACCCTAATGAAGGTTGTGTAGATTAAAGTCTCCGCAGATGATTAGATTATGGTTATATGGGCGAATTAGATCAATAAATTTATCCCAAAATTCCAAGTTGTAGTTCAGAGAAGGTGAGCGATAGTAAGCTAGTATATTGATATTTCCTATTTCGGATTTTATAGATAGACCAGTTAATTCGAAATCAAGATTCTCGGTGTTAAGTTCTATAAAGGAGTGTTGAATGCTATTTTTAAAAAGGATGGAAGTTCCATTTTTGCCGGATGAGTTGGTAAGATGGTGGGAATAGAAGTTGGGGATATTCGCATGTTGTGTGTAGTTTTCATTCAAAAGAGTTTCATTAATTATCAATATATCATGATGATAGGATAATTCCTGTAAATCTTGTTTTTTGTTAAAAAAACCTTGGCAATTCCATTGTAAAATGTTCAGTGAATTTGAGTTAGACATATCACAAGCAGTAAGTAAAAAAATAAGTTTAAAACTGTGTTTTCAGCTACTAAAAAGTTTTAACAAGTTAATAATAGAGATAATTTCTGATTCTCTGTTCAATAGTGTGTCAGATTTTTCAGTTGAATTGGATAAGATATAGCCTAAAATATTTTTAAAATGGATATTGCTCATATTAGCTTTAATTGAGTCGATAGTTTTCTTTGATGAGATGTTTTTAAGGGAGTCCGTAACAAGCTTGTCAATGTTTTGCTCAAAGTTTGTAATTCCGGAGAGATTGTTTTTGTATAGATTGGAATTTAGGATGCCGCCTTCTTTGTTTTTAATATGCGATTGTGAGTTATTCAATGAATTATATTCTATAGAATTTTTAATATGATTATTTTTCAGACTTACAGCGGAAGCATATGAGTTTTTGCCAGGGGTCTTTTTAATCAACAAAGGACGGGGTTTGGCGAATATCAGATTATTTTTCCTTTGTTCGTAATCGTTATCGTTATCATTAGATAGTTCTGAAAGCAATGGAAAAAAACTATTTGTGAGTGAGATTTCCCCTTCTTTTGCATGATAGCTGTAATATAATTTCCTAGCTTTATCTAATGATATATTGTTTTTAAATTTAATATCGTTTATGTCTTTGTGTTTTAGAAATGAAGGGCAAAGTTCTCTGTCCGTCGCCAAATGGTCGCCTTTGCAATTAATACAATATTTTGTTCTCTTCTCAAGGTCTTGGCAAGTAGTGCCTTCTGGGTGGGGGCGTTCACCACAATATAAACATCTGGGAGAACTTTTACAGGACGAAGCGATATGTCCAAATTTAAAACAATTATAGCAAGATTTAACATTTGGAATAAATTCTTCTACTCTATAAGAACAATAATTGTATAAGATTTTATTGGGTAAATGTGTGCACACTAAGTCAAGTTGTATTGTTTCTGAGTCCACCCAATCAAAGGATCCATCTTCCTTGGTCTTTTTCCTCCTGAACCTTTTAATATTTTTGATTTCTATATGACCTGTAAATGCGTTTAATTTAAAGTCATCCAAGATAACGTGGGTAGGGATTCCTCTGATAATGGCCTTTCTTACGTAGTTGTCGTATGGTATAAAAGAGTCAAAGCCATTTTGAGAGAAGAGAGAGTGATTTACTAAGCTATTGGCTAAAGTAATATTATTAGTTTCAATAATAAATTTATTGAAACCTTGGTTTTTTATAATAAAGTCCGCTTTACTATTTATTTTCATCAAAATTTCGCCTATTTTACTTTGGTGTACGCGCTTTCTATCAGTTGAATTAGGCTCTTTGTTTTTGTAAACACTGAGAATCGAAAACGGAGTCGTATGATTTACTCCATAATAACGCGTTTCGAACTTTTTGTTTACGTTCTGCTCCGACGTGCGGGAGGAGGAGTGAGTTGGATGGTTAATTTTTTCATGAGGGATAGAAAACGTACTTTTGCCTTTATGGTCGTTTACGTCAATTTTCTTTTTTTTCCCGAAGCGAGAACCGTCAATATCATCAAAATCAGAATCGTCAGCAACACTTACTTCCATCAATGCACTCGTGTCTATCTCCAAAGATTTTCCATCCCTCGCCTTGAAATTATGATCTTCTCTGTCCCCCATAATTTACCTGTTTACTCCTTGATGGAGCGTCGCACCTGTAAGAAGAAGGTGATTCGCAGCCAACTTCCAGATTTCCACAGGGTTGGTGAAGAAAGGAGCCCGATCAGGGCGTACAGCTTCGAGGAGAGAGAGCACGTCCGACACCGTCAAACGCCGAAACAGAAGACGGTGGCATAAACGTCTCAGCCATGCGGCCTACATGACTGGGCCATGCAGACAAACGTCTCAGTCGTGCGCACAAACGCCTGAGACGTTTATATAACAAATTTTTTTTAATCACATGGCCCAGACGTGTGGCCCGAACGTCTCAGACGTCCGGGTGACTCTGCGTGTACTTAAATGAAAACATCTTTGAAATTTATTGAACATTTCAAAAAGAATTAATAATGACAATTTCATGAAAAATGTACTCTTAAATCACAAATAATCACATATTTGAAATAAGTAGCCAAATTATACAGCACTCTCCTGGAGTCCTACCTTAAATACAGATATTATTTCAATTATTTTGACTTTAACAAAATAACTACTATTTTTTACTGCTATTTAAAACATAATTTACCATTATTTGAAAAAATATAATTAAAATAAACATCGAAATTCAGGAGAAGATTTGGACGATGACGAATACGATGAAGAAGAAGACGAAGACGACGAAGACCAACCTCGCAAGAAGAAGAAAAAGAAGGACCGTTATCGCAGCTTCATTATCGAGGAAGCTGAAGTAGACGATGAAATCGAAGACGACGAAGAATGGGAGGAAGGAGCACAGGAAATCGGTATCGTTGCTAATGAAGTAGACGAGCTGGGACCAACTGCAAGAGAAATTGAAGGACGTCGTCGTGGAAACAACTTGTGGGACTCACACAAGGAAAACGAAATCGAGGAATACCTGAAGAAAAAATATGCTGACGAGTCTGTGGCTACACGACATTTTGGCGATGGAGGGGAGGACATGAGTGAGGAAATCACTCAGCAGACATTGTTGCCAGGAGTGAAGGATCCAAATTTGTGGATGATTAAATGTAGAATTGGAGAGGAAAAATCAACTGCTCTTTTGCTGATGAGGAAATTTTTGACTTATCAGTTTACTGAAGAACCTCTTCAGATTAAATCTGTTGTGGCACCAGAGGGCGTTAAAGGTAAAATTTTTTGAGAGAAATTTTAGATTTAAAATCAGTTGTATTGATCATTAGATCATTCAAAATAGAAAAGAAATTTGTTGAAACTTTTTACATATAAATTTTTAATCCTATTATCCAAAAATTATGAATTTGTAAAAATAAATTTATTAACAAAATTATAATAATAAATAAATAATTAAATGAACAGATTAATTTTATAAAGTTCGTTTTTCTTATGTAAAATGTTTTTTTTCAGGATACATCTATATCGAAGCTTACAAACAACCCCACGTAAAAACCGCAATTTCCAATGTTGGAAACCTAAGAATGGGTCTTTACAAACAACAAATGGTTCCCATCAAAGAAATGACCGACGTTCTTCGAGTCGTCAAAGAACAAAGTGGACTAAAACCGAAACAGTGGGTTCGACTCAAGAGGGGTATTTACAAGGACGACATTGCTCAGGTCGACTATGTTGACTTGGCCCAAAACCAGGTACATCTAAAACTGCTACCTAGGATTGATTACACCAGGTTGAGGGGCGCTCTGAGAACTGCGCAAAGTGAGGCAGAAGCTTTGAAGAGGAAGAAGAAGAGGAGACCTCCTGCGAAACCTTTTGATCCTGAAGCTATTAGAGCTATTGGTGGAGAAATCACTAGTGATGGTGATTTCTTGATCTTTGAAGGAAACAGATATAGCAGAAAAGGGTAAATTTTATTTTAAAATTGTTAAAAATTGCAGTAAAATGATTTTAGAAGTTGAATTTTAACAGCTTGAAACTTTTAATTCGATAACTAAATATTTATTTTTTCCTTTAGTTTCCTCTACAAAAACTTCACAACCAGCGCCATCATCGCTGAAGGAGTCAAACCTACTTTGTCAGAACTGGAAAGATTTGAAGAAGCACCAGAAGGAATCGACCTTGAACTTAACACTGTAACCACTGGAAAAGAAGATAGTGCTGTAATGCACTCGTTTAGTGCTGGAGAAAACGTGGAAGTCTGTGCCGGAGCGTTTATGACTTTGCAGGGTACAATTGTTTCTATTGATGGCAACATGATTATGGTGATGCCACAACATTAAGAACTGCACGAA
>JABFPQ010000347.1:0-12436 GCA_022817265.1 Masnerella sp. ZL-2020
AAAACGCCTGTAAGTACTTGCACGTCACATTCAATTTTTTTTAAAAACAAAATATATCACGTTATTCTCTCATTTTTGTAGACTAGATCATCTGCGCGCTTCGCGCGCACTTATGTTATTTGTTATTTGTAATTTTTAAAACTAATTTTTTATTATACTTTATTTTTCTAATAGTTATAATGTCAAATCATTCAATAAACAAAAAATAATAATTATTTAACTTAGAAAATGTTATTATTATGCTAAATATTGCTATTGCGGAATGTTATTTTCTATTGCTAAAAAATTAACATTTTTTCGTATCAAACATTGTATGATTTGTTTGTTGATTTTCGTTAAATTTAAACCTGTAATTTGAAATCATAACTATTTCTAATAGTTATAATGTCAAATATAATGTCTTTCATTGAAATCTACGTATCTTGAAATTTCAACAACCAATCAAAAAAACTCCAACTTTTCTAAAAAAAACTATCAAATTGAACTTCAACTTTTGTTCCAGGTTCAATCCCAGCATTCTATCGGGAAGTCTATGAGAAGATCTGTTCGCCAACGAGTGGAAACGTGGAGCGAGAAGTGTTCAAATCGTTGCTCGTTAAATCGCAGCTGAACAGCTCGATTCTGAGTCAGGTTGGTTGAGTAAAGATTACGAATCCGAAATGAAAATTGCATGAGGAAAGTGAAGAAAAAGTGCGCATGTAAATGGGTTGAGAAAAAGGTCGGGGAAGTGATCAAAGTGGCGAGTTTGCAGCACGAATGTATTATATACGAAATGAGAGCGGTTCGGGACTGGTTGATGGTATTCGAATGCGACTCGTTGCATGGTCAAGCACCAATGAAAAGATTTCGACGTGAAGGAATGAGCTACGAATTTGCAAACAACGATCAGTCGGAGGAATCCGTGTCAAACATTCACGCAACTGTTTCTTGCTGTACTTCAAATGCAAAACCTTCCATTTTTAGTCTTGCAAGAATCAGGATATGTAGGATCTTATAAGACGTGCTAATTGGAATGAATTTTGATGTTGTTCAGAATTTTTTATTAGAGAAAAGTTTGTTGCAAATATTTTGTGAATTTAAATTTTAAATATAAATTTTCAGCAAAATATATTAATTTATTTAGTATATTTCTAGAATATGTAAATTTTATATTTACAAATCTTGTATTTACATCTTGACTCAAAAATTTTCAGTCAAGATGTAAAATTTTCAAACTAAATTTACAAATCTTGGCTCAAGAATTTTTATTTTGATGGAAGATTTCAAATGTTGACTTAAAAATAAAGTTTTAAAAGTTTTTATGTCACCATCATATATTTATCGCATAGTAAATCACAAATAAAAAACCTGATCTTCAACATCATAAAAAAATCGTAAAATTCTAATTTAAAATTTTTTCATTAAATCTGAAATGAACGAGATTAGAATGAAAAAAATGAATAAAGTTATTTTCAATTATCAAACATTCATTTAATTGTATTGAATCCAAACTGTTCGATTTGTATACCTATATAGTCGTGAATGAACGGACAAGATCAGCTCTTTCGTATTAAACGTCGAACCTAGAAATCCAGCACGCAAATATCTAAGGCTTTCTTTCGTGGCATCTCGCTGTTGTTCCTTTCACTTTTCAATCTTCCGTATTGCGCGTACCCAAGGTTTCCAGCAAACTGATTTGCGCCTACTTTTGTCGAACACGCAACTATTTCTACAAATGTAATGTTTTTACGTAAACAACGGAGACAGTTGTAGATAAAAAAGAAAAACTTGCAAATCTACCATTCATTAAATCTTGATGTTTCCTATGAGTCAGACTTTTTATAATTTTCCATTACTTCCTTAGCTGTTAAATTGTTCATTGCAAAATTTCTTGCAATGTTTAACTTGAATTTCATTCTTGTAAAAAAGTTGCATTATTTTGCAATCAATAAAACTTGTAAATAATTTTTATGTACAATTTTTTTAGTGTATGTTTTTATCAGAGTTGGAAAATAATCTAATTTAAATCACAAACTTCAACCTATATATAGGTGAACAAAAATCATGATTTAAATCGTGATTTTACCATTATTGTTTTTATTGGTATGAAATATTTAAAAACATGTTTTGTCTATGTTAAATCAAGTAACATAAAATTTGGTATAATAAGTCTGGTCTAATCGAGTGGCTGGCAAATATCATTACATTATTTGCGGATGATAACATTCTTTGCAGCGTTTGACATCATTAAGCGCACGATAAGACGGCAGTGCGCGAAGCAGATACTAATTATGCTGAAAATACCGGGACGAATATAATCGTTGCGTAACTGTTCTTTCCTTTCGGACTTTTGCAAACAGCGAGACGAGCCGAGTGTTGAGTTACACGTTTGAATCCTTGTTATGCTCGTTCATTGATCTATACATGCGTTCTTTTCTCCTTCCCTCCTGTCGTACATGGATCTCGACCGCGCTAATGCCTCTCATATCATAACAAGTTGACGTGAAAGTATTGGTGTCTGCGTACCAGTCTCTTTATATCTCGATTATTTCACACATATTTTTCTGTTACTCAATTCCGCCAGAAATTACCGTACGGCTTTTTTTATAAATATTTTCGTTTCTGTCTGAATTAGCTCCAGAGTATCTTCCTTGTTTGAAGATAAAAATATATTTTCTCAAGTTGAGTTTATAAACTAACATTTTTCTATCGAAACCAACCAGAACTATCTATTATCTATAATTATCAAATTTATCTATCTGCCATCTATTATCTAAAATATCAAATTTATACTAAAATCAAAGTTTAAAATTTGAGGCTTCTTCAATTTAAGATTTGCATTTGAGTTGTTATGGTTACAATTTGGATCTGAGTCAATTGTTTATAAGATTTCTAAAAATACATGCTATAGCAATCAATTGGATGAGCTTGAAGATTGATTTATTTAAAGATCATCATCACGTTGCTTCATAAACAACGATAACCTCGGTGCAAACCATTCATCCAAAGATTTCCAAACACGGCGCAGTGGCTGACATAACTGTACTGAAGATAACGCCTACCATAGCGATGAAATTAAGCAATCCCCTGGATGAGCAGTCAATGTCACAAACAATTCCCAATCAGCACCGTTACATTAAATTCACAATGATAGAAAGACTCAGGAGATTTAGCTGAGTATATGCTATTAAATGAAGTCAAAATATAGTCGAGTATATTTTGCAAATTCAACTATATTTAGTAAATATAGTAGTATTGTTCGAAATTTAGCTAAAACAATATGAAGTAAAATATTTTAACTAACAGTAAAAAAGCTGGAGCTACAAAAGTATCTTGATTTTAGACGTCAGTGTCTCAATTTCAGACACTTTGATAGCACCAGCTTTTAAAGTGAAGTCTCAGTAATTGTTGGTAAATTTATCGATGTCAAATGTTTAATTACAAGATTAAATATAACTCATCATATATGGATTCGTTTGGTTTCAATTGTGAATGTTTAGGTTCTGATAAAGCTTTTCTGTCATTGTTATCTGAAATCTGAACCGAGTTGACAAAAGGATATTTGTAAATCAAGCTTGTAAATGAAAACATACATTTTTTAACTGTTGAAAAACATTTCTTATCTTATGTCTTTAAAAATTGATGATGACAAAATTCAATTGATTTTTTTACTTTAAGTGATAATTATTGATCAATTCTACATATTATGTAGAATTGATCAATAAACAACCTTTTCAATTTCAATAAGATATACCTAACGATAATAATGGTATAACAAACACTAACATATCAGAATTCTAAATCAAATACCAAGTTCTGTAATTGAACATAAAGACTTATGAACAGTAAAATACACCGTGAGAAATATCGGAATATCTGCAGCCACTTGAGGCGCATGTCACGTTCACTGGGTCAGATCAGATCTGATAAGTTTCGTTTAGAATTGATGATTTAATTAGGCCAATCGTGAACTCCGACGCGCAAGCAGGAAGGAATCACGTACCACGCGAGTAGCGACACCGACGCAGATGCACGTGGGGATTGCGCGTCGCGCTGGGGTCCATTTTATTTAATGACATTTCATTTGTTTCCTTTATCTCCGTCCTGCTTTATCGCGAATTACGTGCCACGCTCTCGTCTTCCGGATGGTCTGGCCTCTGGTTCTGTTATTTCCTAGAAAGAGGCGCACTTTTTTTATCGGAATTCTTATCGGAGGATGAAACGTAATGATCGGTTTGGGACTTAGCATGTGCTGGGAACTGCGACAAAAAAGCCTAATCTCGTAGAAAAAGTTACCTCAATTAGGTGGTATTGAAACATTGTTGGATGGTAATAAAGTGAACCATATAGTTACTTTGACTGGAAGTATATAATGTTGAAAAAGAATGTCAACTAATGAGCTTAGGAAAATGTGTAAAGATAACACTGCGACTGTTATTAAAGTAATGCAAAGTAAAAAATATGTTTTATGTAACTTAACAAAGTGCAAAAGTAAGATAACCAACAAAATAATTTAGAACTAAGACTACAAATACTGTTAAAATCTTAAATCTTACAGAAATTTTACAACATGGTTTGAGGATGGTCCACTTTTATGTTTATACATTTTATTTGCTATAGAAATTTAAAAAATAGCTCTGATTTTACAAAACATACTAGAAAAGTCAATTATTCCATATATCCCCTATAAAAAATACTATAATCCAAAGTCTGAATTTCAGAATATGGAAGTTCGAATTTCAGATCCAAAGATTGAATTTCAGATTATAGAAGTCTCAAATTCAGATTATGTGACATCATATTTTTTAGAGTGTATAAAATATTATTATGATATATTATTTATTACGCATAATTAAAATTCTACAGATGATAGTTTCACACACATAACTATAACAGTAACTTATATGATCAAATTATTAAATGATGAATGATCAAATACGATGAATCGAAAATTAATATTGAATGCTAATTGTCAGACGAAAACAAAGGCTGAGAGATCTTGGCTACGAATGTCCGCGAGCGCACGAAGAGAGAGGTAAGAATGGTATAGAAGCATCGAGCAGGAGGGCAGGACTCATATCCCGAGAATGCAGATACTTTCGTCCGTGATATAATATCGCCTTGGTTGTCCGATCATAATTGTAAATAAGCTTGGTGCAATGCGGGAAAAGACGTTAATGTGGTAATTGGTTTCGTTCGATGGGAATAAAATTGGAGTGAATTGTATGAAGTCTCTTCGAACGAGGACGAGTAGAAATAATCTAGGTCGAGAAAATCGACAAAACTCAAATTGTATTCAACTTTTAATAATTAGGACATTTGTTTGTTTTTAGATATGGGAATTAGTAAACAGCAAAACAGGATATTTAACCAGAAGTGGTCTTTACAAAGGACTCGCGTTGGTTGCTTATGCTCAGCAAGGAAAACAACCTAGTGACAAACTTCTAGAAAATGAATCTCAAGGTATCTTAAAAATATCATCAATTTTCAATAAAAATTTTTCTAACACATTATAAAAATGATTCTTCTATATAATTTGTATTTTAATCTTATAATTAAGATTATAAAATTAAATAATATTAAGATTATAAGATTATCATATGAATTTTGATTTATTGTACAAATTACATTATTTCCAGAATTACCCGTACCTACTTTGGGAGATTTAAGTGAAGTAGTCCTGCTGGCCCAAAGGTTGCACCGAAACTGCAATCCCTCTAAGCTGAATCTCACGTACACCGACATCTGTAATGTTGATAGCATAGAGGTGAATTTAGTACCGGAAAAGAAGGGCATTTTTCTGAAGCATGTGGAGTATCAAGTTACCAGTAAGGTGAGTAGGATGCTGCTATCCTATGTCGTGAGACCAAGTTCTTCGTCTCCTAATTAAGTCGTCTTTGCAGAGATTCAATTCCATGGTATACAGACGTTACAACGATTTCGTCTCTTTGCACGATTTACTGCTGGCCAGGTTTCCGTATAGGCTCATTCCGAAGTTGCCACCAAAGAAGATAGTTGGAGGTATATTTATTTTCAATTTGAAAAATAGAATTTATAGAGATTTTTTTATAAATTCTGGTTTTATATTTTCAGCTGATTCACAGTTTCTTGAAGAAAGAAGAAGATCATTATTGAGGTTTTTAACCTTGATTGCTAGACATCCAGTTGTAAGCAAGGATCCTATCGTACAATTCTTTTTCACATATACTGGAGATGAAACTCAATACAAAATCCGCGAAGTTTTTCGACGGGTTCCAGATGAATTTGCCACTTCAGAATTGTCTTCTAGAGCTAAAGAACTGGTATTTGTTATACTTATTGATTAATAATTATTTGTTAAGAATAATGTGGTATTCATTTAAAATCATTTTAATTTATTATAGGTTCCTCCAGAAACGCTTACAGAATTTGCCAATAGTAGAGATCAAATCAGAATGATTTTGGTGGGAGTTTCCAGATTAAAAAGTATAGCAGATGGTTTGGCCATTAGATGTCACAGTTACAGTTTATTTATGGCTGAACTGGGCAACCAATTAAACAATTTTGCAACAGAATCCCATGGTACAAGTCCTTGGGTTTCTGGAGGATCAACTTTATGGGAAGATATGAAAAAAGGGTTTCACCTGATATCAAAGTAAGAATTCATTATTATTTTTGAAATTTCATTAAAAGTTCTGGTAATATGAGTTTTAAAAAAATATACTTTTATGTAGGGAATTCAATTTGCTTTCTACAAAAGCAATGCAACAAGCTGTAAGAGAAGAAACGACAGTTTGTGAAAGATTGAATCTCTTGTTGGATATTCTCGTTGCTCATAAGTCCCTATGCGAAAGACATGAAAAAGGAGTTAGTGCAGACCATCAGAGGGCGTTGTCTACCATGTTATCACTGAAGAAAAGACAGATGCAAGGAGTAATACGAGGGACAGATGTAAGAAATTAATAATTAATATTATACATTAAAAATATATGTATAGGAATATTTGTCAATCAGTTGAAAGAAATTATTAAAAATAAAATGATAGAGATAATGTTATAAATTATTAATGATTAACTTTTTGTTTACTGCGATATGTCCTTTTTCAGTTATATAATAGAATCAAAGCAAAGAAATCATATAATTATTTAATTTGTAGGCAGACACGGTGGAGCATTTAGAAAACAAAATGATAGCACAAGAATCTGTGATTGCAAACGTAGAATTAAGGAACTGCTTCTCGCTGCACTGCCTTCACATGGAAACCCAGTTAGTACACGCACACCTTGAAATCCTTGCGACTGTTCTCCAGAACCTCGTCAGTGTACAAATTTGCGGTCACTCTGAGGTAATTACGTCACTTAGTAACGAAGTAAACTTGTTTAAATTTTGCATTATTAAATACATTTTCTAAAATTGCTAATCAAATTGGATTATGGTGAGTCAAGATAACAATACTTGAAGTACAACATGCAATGAAATAAAACAAAAGAAATACAAAGACCTAATCTAAATTTAATTTCAGCTCGCCGAAGTCTGGAAGCTTATCGAACCAACCATCACCAAGTGTCTGCCAGAAAAGGCTTTGGGAACGAACGGTTTATCATAATCCGACGAGCCGCAAATATTTAGAAGTTATCGCAACGCACACTCATAATTGTAAAGTAAGCACACGAAGCATTTACGACGTTATTGTAAATATAATTTATAATAAGTGGGAGTGAAATGGAAGAACGTGGTAAAATAGAAGACTGTTACTTGAAATTCCTGTATAAAACAATGAATTGACGCGCGCGTTATTTATGTTTATATAATAATTGTATGGTTATACAAGCTGGTAGGGAGACGGTGAATTGTGCAATAAAAGCTCGGCTCGTTTTCAAGTACTTAAGCAAGTTTGTATACTTCTGCCACCATACAAGGAATTGTTGTAAATATAGTTGTCGAAATAAAGACGATTGAGACAAGATCAGTTTAAACTCATTTTATTACGAGAAACATCTATTTACAGATTGATCTAGATATACGGATAGTTGTCGTGAATAAATAAATCGAAATAACTACTGTAATCATAAAATTAAAATAATCATATATTATTGCGTATTCACAAATACTGTATTTATAAAAATTCACTACAACAAATCCTGCGACTTAAGAAAACAAAAGGAATCGCGATATACACATTATATACAAATGTCGACATTAGCTATACTTTACGTTAACTCCGTTGTCTACTCTCATGATTTTAAATTCGCTGTCCACTGTAACAAACGATTCCCTGCCTGATTCTATTGATAACCAGCACTGAGATTAAAGATCAATTGTTCATTAATTAATCGTAATGAGTATTATTAACTCTTCTGTATGTCTAACTGATTGGATTCAATTCGTCAGTGCTCATTACCAATCGCACAGTACGTATGAAGAATAAATATGTATCTACATTTTCGTGGTCCTCTATGAGGTATTTCTGCCCAACTTCAAAATCGAAAATGTAATTTTTCGTACCTACGCCACTCCATCTAAATCTTTTCCGCCAGTTTAACGCGTGTAAGAATAATCTTCCTTCTATTTGCACCTAAAGTTGACGATATCTCTATGAAGTACACTTCGAAAAAGAAAGTCGAATTTGTAGGTACGCAGAATAGATCTTCCCAGACAGTAAATATATCATTTGTGTCTTATCATTGCTTATACTACTTCTGAAATATATCCTCCTTAACCCCCCCTCCTTTCCCTAAGATCAACTCAAGCTTTCTTACCCTCGTTCAACGATCAGTCAACTTATAGAGTTTTAGTTTTGAAATAACTATCTGAAATAATTTTACTGCCTTTTACAGTAAAATCATAATCATACAGCAATAAAACAGTATGAAAAATTGAAATTGAATTCAAAATTTCTGTTAAAATTTTCAGACTATTTCAGGCTCAAAAATCACAGTCTAAAACTGCCTGAACTTGCCTGATCATTGAACGAATATTCATTCGTGAGACATTGTAGAGATTGAATGCAATTACGCGTATATTTAGAAAGTCAATCGTTTTGAAAATACGTCGTGGATTTGTAGCGAGATGAGTTTTGGAAAATACTTGGGCAGGTACATTTCTTCTCTAAGTGTCCTACCTACGAATTCTCTACCGCTATCGTTTTTTATTAATCTTTGCCATCTTCCTTGAACTCTTTCGCGTCAATGGTAATGAAACATGGTTCTTGTGCTGCAGAATCGTCGTTGAGTATAATACAATAAATACAAGTGAAAGAGAGTTGTTAATGAAAAAATAAATATATCTGATATGGGTTCGTGATACGAAAGCAATCCAAACTTTGAACGCAATTTGTGCTCGATCTGACATAAAAGAGTCAAACGACTTTGTCGGGGTTCGATCAGGTAACAGTTTCTGTTATTATTATCAACGCAAGGCATCGGATGTCTTTTATATCTCTCTCTACTGCTATTTAATAATACCTTTGCCAGCTCTCGTACCAAAGTGAAATTCAGGAAAAAACAGATAGATAAAAATGAATATAAACTAGAGACGTGAATATTAAAAAATCGTCATGCAACAAATAGTAAAGCTGGATACAGTATTAAAATTGGTGTACCATGTTTGTTCTGAAATAGTAAAGACCATTCTCTTTGGCGCAAGACTACCGACTTCTATTTGATCCTTATGTTTTTGTAAGCACTAATTTGGAGAATCAGTTATTGTCCTTGTCCATTGTAAGCCCGATGTTTCACTTTGAATATGCCATTCGCTGTAATTGGATATGTGCATGTTGTTCGAAAATACTTTTGCCTATAATAAATACTTTAAGATTTCGTTGATGAGAATTGAAACCGTTTTGATTCGCTGCTTTAATTGGCTCTTGAATTGAAAGAGACTATTATATGGAGTAAGACTGTCTGCTATTGTATGAGATTTAAACAGTTGAAGAACGAATATCTAATTACTACTCTTTATATATTTTTTCAACTTGAAGAAATGTTTTTTGCGACCTAGACTTTAAAATAAATTGATTAATCATTAATTTTAAAATTCCAAACTGATTTGATTGTAAATTAAATTTTAACCACTGAAATGTGAAGAGACATAGTTCCTAAGTGAGCAGCAATTGGATACTTTAGAAGTATTTTGTCCTCTATTCCATTTGACCATCAACTACTAACAGTAACCAACTTTTCGTGAATCCTACATTAACTCTTCAATTTTTGAGCTTCGTTTGAGCGAACAATAAAGGATGAACAAGAAGATTGCTAATCTAAGAAGAAAAGAGATGGATGACCAACCTTGGAATAAAATAAAAAATGCAAATACTAAGTCAGATATTTGATGTGATGATAAATAAGACTCTTCAGAAAATAATGAATGAGACAGTCTCAAATATAAAATACTCATTGTCAATGGATAAACTTCTGAAATTTGAAAATATGCATATCTTCGATTTAAATGATATAAGAATAAAAGCACTATTCTTTCTTAAACAACGCAGCTGGTTCGCAACAAAGTCGTCCTACTCATCATATGTAACACTCCCAACTATGACGAATGAAGTGAGAATATATATTCGAGTATATATGAAACTGGGAAGTGAACATATTTTAAAATACATTTTTTGATTGGCTCTCAGATCGACCAAACTTCCCGCCCTTCTTAGAGATGATCTCGTTCATTTTTGTCGTACTAAAGCGTTAAGTTTGATTCAAACATTTTGGTGTTCTCTTTGCTGCGCCTTAAAGTACAAAAACACGAAGCGTCGATAAAGAAATGACAATACTTCATAAATATAGTCGCTACGCTATAATCACAGAGAGTTTTTGTCCTCCGCTATTTTTCTTGTTTAATATATAGTGTATACTTTGCTCTGTCTTTATCCATTTTATATGAAATTAATATCTGTAATAGCTTTTCGGTTAGAAGATGTTGATAACATCGAATGTGCGATAATACACTTTGCTTTAGACAGAAATACATTTATATCGCCCATAGAATTTCAGAATCACGTTTTTGATTTTTCAATACTATTTTTATCCAGATACATTGAAGACAATTTTGAAAATTTCCTACGCTTGGATCATTTAATAATCATTATCATATTATATTTGATTGTGTTTGGATTTAAGTAATACTAAATATCAGAGTGTATATTACTCCAAATCAATTCAGGAAAAATACTTTTTTTCAATACTATTTCATCAATGGAACTTTCCGGGAAAAATGCGGAAAAGGCTATTTATAAATTAAGTGAAGCAACGAAATCTTGAGTAATGTTTACGTTTTGGCATTTCTAGGGTTCAAGCGTCAAAGGTGTATTTTGGGCCTTAATTTTGTTCGTAATTTATAAATTTCTGTTCAATATAATGAATCATAGAAATAAAATTACTTATATCAACATTATGAAAGCACTTTAGTTTCTTTCATTTTAAGTGCAAGCATTTTTGTTCAATTAATGTGCCATAAGAATTTTGTCTATTTTGTCTTTTTTTCTATTTATAACAAATACTTTTCACAGTCCATCGGTGCAAATACGCATAAAAATGAAGATACGAAAGGCATTCGTCAAACAACTTCTACAAAAACAAGTTTTCAAAGCCAATCGACATTTGACTTCCAATCGTCGTTTATCACAGAGTGCCAGATAAATTGATTCAAACGGTAAAAACCAAAATACAAAATAACATCGCTAAACATCAACGGTTACTCTTAACTCTTTACAACCACTTTATACTTAGATAAATAAAGTTAAAATTATTTACAAAAATCTATCGATCTGGCGAACACTGTACTTTTCCTTTTTGGTTTTCAACAAAGGTGCGACACAAATTGAATTTCGCGTCTAAAAATTCGACTGTGCGGACAAAGGTTTTCACCATTGAAAACAATTCGTACACTGTATGCCTTCGAAGTATGTTTTTTCATTGCTTGCAAATAAAAAACATATTTCACAGTATTCACAATAATTTTCTTTTTGTGGTACACTTGAATCATAATTTTATAATATCAGAAGCACCAAAAAATACCACAAATATTTATAAAAAATAACCATAAAAACGTTCATGCCAATTTATAAGGTATTTTTAAATCTGTAATAGCGAAAACCTTTTTCCATATATATAATACTCTTTCCAGGAATCAACAGTCTACTTGATACAGTCCGTACAAAGATGGTATTGTACAAGCAGACATTGCCTGCTGCGCCTCCGCTACAAAACATGATTTATCCAATTCAAATTCGAACCAAAACTTGATTTGAATTTCGTTTATAACAATCATATCATAAATCGTCAATTTCAAATTGATTATCAAAACTGAAACAAGGGCGCTATACGCAATGTCTGATTAGCGCTCTGAACGCTAAAATAACTTCGGAGTCTTTGCTCATTGGTTATACGAAATTGGAATTAAATTATAATATGCGCGTGAAGTAAAAAAGAGAGATGAAGCGCCATTATTCTTGTTTGCGCCTTCAACGAAAGTAAAT
>JABFPQ010000348.1:0-12433 GCA_022817265.1 Masnerella sp. ZL-2020
AACAGTTCATTTCAATCGTTAGCTGATGCTCAGCAATGTCAAATATAATTGTATCAAATATGATACAACGGGTTATAAAGGAACCAAATCGAAGAAATTCATATTGAATTTGGATGTGGAAATAATTGACTTTCCAAGGTATACGGTCTTCAATTAACGTTATGTTTATATAATTCATTTAAAATATTAATATTTTTGTATTTAAACAATTAATTCTATTGGAAATTAATGTTGAACAAGCAAATTTATTGATTTTTCATTTATAAATTAAATTTTTATTTTATTTATCAATTAGTCAAATCAATACTAATATATTAAGTGATGTGATACTTGTGTTCATATAATTTGAATTTTAATACAATTAAAGTGCTGAATCAATTTTCTGAAAATAAATAAGAGCTCATAAAATTTATACATATATACTTTTACATTTTATTTATTTCATTATTAAAGCTATACTAATGAAATTATTTACGTATAATAATAAAATAGTATAATACAAAATATTTCAGAGGCAAGGTCTACATATTATCTGGGCTTAGGAAGAACGGAAACGATAGTTTAACTCCATCGAAAAGGATCTCAACTTTCCTTTATTGCCCAATGTATCATATATGATACAAATACGTTTTATAACTCAAAATTATTGTTTATGCATGTATAGAATTTTTTAACTATTTTTTACTATATTGGAATGATAAAAGAAACACAAAAAAATTATCAATAACAAAAAATCGGGCATGAAAGGGTTAAAAATCGTTTTTTCTTAAAAAGTTGTTATGTGTCCCAAAACTTCTGATTCGGCCATCTGAAAAAGCGTATTTGATAGCATTTTTTCATATTTTTTTGTTTGGTGGCACACGGTGAAAAATAGCATTTTAATGATTTTTCGGTATTTTTATTTGAATAACATGTACATACCCATTGAATGTTCGAAATATGATATTATGACCTTTCAGCTGATTTAATTTCCTTCGTTTTGGAGTAAGTAATTTTTTTGATTTAGATGTAAATAAATTATTATTATTTTAATACAATTCCACTAAGTAGTTTTATGTTATTTGACTAATTATTTATTTATTTATTTCTTTTCAGAAATATGGAAGACGAAATGATCAAAGCTCTCATGAGGCAAAGGACAATTCTACGCAATTAAAAAGTAAGTACAATAATTGCAAACTTTAATTATAATTATTATTTTTTCCATATCTTTTTTTTCACTTTTGAAAGTCATTATAATGTTTTTCTTCTTTCATTTGCAGGAAGAGGAACGTCTGCCGGCCGCAGTCCGGAAATTATTACTCTCGGAGGAGCAATAATCTGCGGACGCAGACTGGCGAAGTATCGCCAGCGCGCTGCCACGGCTCGCCAGTTCGACGCCGCGACTCGCCAGCACGTCGCCGCGGCTCGCCAGCTCGACGCCGCGACTCTCCAGCGCGTCGTCGCAGCTCGCCAGCGCGACGCCGCGATTCGCCAGCTCGACGCAGCGAATTGCCAGCGCGTCGTCACGACTCCCCAGCGCATCGCTGCGGTTCGCCAGCGCGTCGCCGCGACTCACCAGCTCGACGCCGCGATTCTTCAACTCGCCAGGTGCAGCTCCTCCCATACCGAGGAAATGGACGGGGAAAAAACCGCGGCAGGGGAAGTGGCGGAGGTATAAAACTACTGTATAAAAACTAATAACCTATATATTTATACATCACATATACGTGACTGTTTGCGACGAGGAGTTTGCTTTAAGGCCACTTCCTGTCCCGTTCCCCGGTCTCTGGCCCTGCGCACTAGAGCGAACCGTCCCTTGCCAAGTTCATCCAGCTCAAGGTACCTCGCGACGAACTGCTCGGCCTCCCAGGTGTTGGCGTCGCCAAGGGGCAAATTTACCACCGGTGATGCTGAGCAAACCACACCGTTCTGGTCCACGACGCGAAAACTGTACGAAGCACCGGGAAGAAGTTCTAACACCACTGGTGGCGACTCCACGTTTTGCACACCAATTGTCCAATTGCACGAGGTCATCGACCGGTATTCGACGTCGCAGCGACCACTCTTGCGGTCTTCCCAGTCGACTTCGATTCTGTTACTGTCCAGAACACGAGCCCATGTAGTGCCTATTAATAATTAATCAATTAGAATGTTTCAATACACATTTCGTTGATTAGTATTATTTTCTTTAATAGACATTATTTTTGTATCAGGGATGTGATATAGTTGTCTTTCAGTGTAAAACATCAGATGAAATGCAAATTTTTAGAAGTTCGTTCTTGTCTGAACAAAATACAATCATGTCTCTTCTAGAAAATAACTACAATTCTAGTAACCAGTTTTTTCTTCAGTCCCATGGTCCAATCTGCTAAGTTGCAAGAACTATTCAACTTAAGTTAAAACCTTTTATTCTAGAAAAGAATTTAATACCTAACACTTTTTCATGTATATTAATCCTTTTACTACCTTATTTATGGATTAAATTTCTATGACCCTTTAATGACACTCAGGTATACAATCCCTATAAATAGTTCTATTGTTTTGTAACTTTAATTGGGTTTTCCCAAAATACCTTGTTTTTAAAAATTAAACTATCTTATCGCTTAAATCTTTCTATATTTAGAATGACAAAAATAACTTATGAGTCATACGAGATAAAAATATTTCATTATTATAACGACCGAGTCGCTACCATCGCTTCCATCCGTATATAAGTAATATCTCGTAGACATTCCAGCATAACCAACTTTGCTCTCCAATAGTGAACTTCGTTGAAATTGATCAAATTCTTATACTCAATTCGAAAATGTGTAACCACGTTATCAATAACCATAAGGAGTCTTCTGAGGAATTGTTGGTAAGTTTTCATTAGAAAATATATATTTTTTATCTCATTTAGGATTTTTATACTTTGTTTATCTGTCATCTTATTATTTCATTGATTATATCAAATTACATCCAATACATGATTTCATGTAGTATTAAACGCCAAAATGTGTTATTGGATAAATTATTGATTATTTTCTAAAAATCAACATCTTCCAATAAGATCCTATTTAATATGATAGTATCAGTGAAAACCCCTTATTATTATTATAATAGGATTTGAGAAATTTGGATTCATATTCTAATTATTCCCTTGCTTTTTCAGACTCAAGTTCAACAAGAATCTCCGAATCAGATTAGAGCAGTAGAAAATCCTGAAATCGTCGATGCTTACGAAATAACTGAAGAGCACAGGCGCCAAAGAATGGCAGCTTACGGGATGATGTACAATATACAAGAAGGATTCGATCCTGAAGCGGTACTGCGGTCACTGAACCCATATATTACATATTCGGACTCATCAGAAAATCAAGATGTTTGTTAAACTTCTATTGCATAATTTGCTAGAATGATACATGTCGTAACATTCCTCACTCAGAACAATTTTGATCAATTTGTATATATGCATGTAAATAGAACTTGGATACGAACAATGTATATTTTTGTAATAAAACTTGAAAAATTGCTATATTAACTATGTCTTCTTTACTTTTTCTAACCCTACCGATTATGACTTAAAGAAGGAATTTACTTTTGCTGTAACAAACTCTAATGCATAAAATTCGATTGTGCATTTATTTAATTCTTTATTATTATTTTTCTTCTTTAATATATTATATTTGGTCATCTGTAGTCTTACATTAGAAACATCATATATATATATATATATTTCCCATTTAATTAATGTGACTCTATAAACAACTTTAGTTAATTACAGTATTAATAAATTTAAATAATGTCTACCGTTTATAAAAATAAGATGTTAGAGACATAAATTCTAAAATCTTTTTAATTTTAATAATTTAACTACAAGAAAACAAATAAAACCGAATTAAAATTAACTAATTAATACTTTAAAAATCTAAATGTATCAATTTTTAAACAATTATAGTTAATTAATGATTTCCTTTATTGACTAATTGAATTACTTTTCAACTAACTCTTATGTATTTGAATTCATGATTTTAATTTCATTCGCGTGTACATTATACGGTCAAATTTTTCAAATATCTTTCAAACACTTCATTTGAACTTTAAATCAAGTTTAAATAAACGTAAAGTAGATGTTTATTACATTTTTTTTTATTTAAAACAATTAAACAAAACTAAATTAATAACAATAATGAAAAAATGATAATTTGTAAATCTAATTTAATCCTTAACAATTTAGATTTACGTACTAATATATTTTAAACAACGAAAAAATAGTATTTATTGATGATAAAGCTGCAACCGTACCAGTAGTTCGTGTACTGCCTTTGAATAAACAAATATCATTGGTTTTCATGATCGGTGGTGCAGATTTTGGTGCACCGTCGGTACTATGTACTGAGGGTGAAGGCGACGATGGCGAAGAAGGTGAAGATGACTGAGAACTGATTTTTCTTGGTCGAAAAGACCAGGCGCGACTGGCCGAGGAGTTGGGAATCAGGCTAGCAGGAATCCAAGATTCTTCCTTGCTGTTTTCCGTTGGAGTAACTACCAAACCGTTGCTTTCAAGACGAGTTACGACTAATTCTTCTCCAGCTCGCAGGGCACCCCAATCAGCAGCTAGCCTGACTTTTGCACCTGGAGATACCTGCATTGAATCATAATCATTTAATATTTATTGATATATTAAGAACAATAGGCTTGACATTATACTGTTACACATTTCAATAGAAAAGATCTGTTAATAACATAAAATAAACTTTTTTAATGTAAAAGAAAGAAAGTATTGAAAAGAAGTGTTAAAAGTATGTAAAAGAAAAACGAATATCAAAATATAAAATAGAATTAAAGTTTTCTATTTTATAAGAAATGACCTCTTCAATTTTAGTATTTTTTATCCTTCCATTGCAATTGTAAATTTTATAAGGAAAACAGAGGTGCAAATCATGATGAATAAGAAATTTGATCATTCTTCAATATATCTACTCTATTGTACAAAATTATTTTCAATGAGTTCATGTTTTAACATTACATGTATATTTCTAACTACACTGAAAAACTATGTTATAAAAAACTAAATCAATGAATGATTAACTGATAACTTTAATAAAAACCTGTTCTTACCCTAAATCATTGAAGAATATAGAACATAGAAGGCGAGTCCCGCTGTTTTCGAATAAGTTTTCAACACATCCATACTTAAGTTATCTAAGAAAATATTACAACAAGAACAAACTAAAGAGCAGAAATTACGAGATTATTCTAGCAAGCTGTACGAAATATTATTCATACGATTATTCAGCACGAAATAACATTTTTGAAACGAACGGTTTCAGACTGTTCAACCAATTAGTTGAGTTGCCATATATCTCGATTTAGATTACTTTGCGTTTTTACTGGTTAGAAAGCTTCTTTGATAGTACAAGTAGGTAGGATTATCCTCACGACAGCAGTAAGTGAGACAGTAAAGAACAGATAGCAGTAGGCATCAGGAGGAAGAAGCCGAGTGATCCCGACTCTGCAAACCAACAAATCCAGCACCTTGTTGAAGAATCTTATCAAATCTTTTGTTTTTTTTAACATTCGCAATCATTTTGATTTGGTCAGATCTAATTTACTGCATGAATGACTCTAGAAAATCAATTTTTGCTATTGCTTGTTTTGGATGTTAGATATAGTTAATTGATGATTAAACAGTAGTTTCAATATGATTCTTCAACGTGACAAAATGATTAATAAACCCAAGCCGGTTACTGGTTAATAAAGCGGTAAAGTTGGGATGTCTTACCGGAGTGGTGCTGCTGCGCACCGGCGACCTCGTCCTGAGCGTGTTGCGGAAGCCCTCCAAAAAAGTGAGCTTGCTTTTGGTCGGACTAGGTGTTCGGGGATTACTCTTTCGAGGCAGGTCCATCCGCTCCTTGGGAAGCTCCGGAGGCCTCTCCGTCGTCTTCAACGACGCGGCGCGACTGTGTTTCAAGCAAATCATAGAAAAAAGTGTCGCAAACACCGCACTGCTTTTCAGTCTAAATCTCGCACATTTACTAAACTGAAATCAAGTTCTCACTTGCCAGCAGTGCTGTGTCCTTAAATCATAAAAAACAAGCAACTAGGCTACTTGGTGCGAGAGGAAGGTGACGGTGCCATTTGAGATCAGGTTTTGGTACATGTTTAACTTGTGAGAAAAGTAGGGCTGATATGACTTTAATTATTTATTTCAGAAATTATTTTAATAAAATGTTGTCAACTTTTGCAAAATACGTAGATGGTAAAATCAGCACTTTTCTGACAAGTGAAATCCTACTCTAAATACTATATTTCATTGAAAAACTAGAAACACAATCATAGGATAATGTGTGCACATCTAAGTCTACCATTCAAATTTTTTCAAAGTAAGACAAAATTCTATAACTTTGCATATTGACGAAAGTCGCAGAACTAGAAATGACTTTAAGTAAATTGAGAAATGCTCATTTAAGAATGAAATTTTAGCGAAGAAGTAAACAGTATTTTTAGATATGAATAATTACAGTACGAAGCATTTACGATTACAAAAACATAAAATACACCACAAATAAGAAGCAACTTTTATTCTAATCAAGAATCATTGTTTCTAAAAATACGTGAAGCAAAATAAAATTACAAAAAGCAATAAATAAATGTTGTATGAATTCCGTTCCCTCACCATTACAGCAAATTTGAAAACATTTTCTGCAAAAAGCTATAAAAACTGAACGAGACAGACAAAACGAAAAAGGTAGGTAATAAAACTCCAATATTATTTGGTCAATTTACGATTTATTCTAAACAAAATGTGTCACGCTTACGGTATTTTTTTTCTTTTCAGTTTTCTTTTATTTCGTTCTGCTTGTTCCTTTATAGTGTCTGCCTTCGTCCGAGCATTAATACGTACGCATGTCGTTCCTTATGTACACTTTTATAAACGTTATTAAAATTATTATAAATATATCGTACATTCTCGTCGTTTACAATGTCTAGCGAAATAGCCCACGCGACCTGATAGAACGCACGGCGCTCTCTACTTCAAGAGTGTTTTTTCCCTTTTTTGGTTTATTCCATATACATATTTTCGTATAGAATAAATTTGACAGAATTTGCCTTCCCTTTCATTCATTTATATTTATATATATATTTATATATGTATATATAGGTATATGAATCAATGTGATATGATATAATATGTACTTAATATTATATAATTTCACATTCATTTATATGGGTCGTTAATACATAAGTACATTTACAGGATATTATATATAATATGCACAGTGGAACGGATTAGCGCGCGGGCTAAGAAAAGTGCTGATGGAGGTGGTTCTAAGATGTGGATATGGGGGGAGGGGGAGGTCTTCAAGCAACCAAAAGTGCATTCGACAGTGAATTGTTTCGAAAATTTGAATTCATTTATTGGCATTAGTTTAATATCTTTTTGATTCTCTGCACTTACTTTGGACAACTTTCGTAACGAAAAATTGACCTCTAAACGTTTGAACTTGAAATCAGACTAGAGAAAGTAAAACGTCTTTGCCCTTAAATTATTATTGTTTGTTGTCACGCGAAAATTACCCGAACAGGTAAAAACGGGACAAGCCAGGTATTCATTTATTTGTTATCGGAGCAAATGCGTCACTTGAGAGCGTTTTATATAAAATATACAAAAATACATCGGAGCGACGGCGCTATTCAAGTTAAACAGGCTTGCTTGGAATAGATAAATATATGCCGTTTATGTCGTTTATTATGTATGCTTGCGTATGTGGCATGGTTTATTATTTCTTTATTCTTGTTTACTTTATTCCTTTGGTTTGTCGTTTAGTCGAAAAGTAGAGAAAGATAGTGTTAGATAGACGAAAGGAAACGGGAGACTTTGAGAGAAGATAGAGATAGTTAGAAAGAGAGAGAGACAACGCTTACAGTGGGTCCTTGGTGAGCTCCTTTTGATACGCGATGGGCGACTGTATCGCCTTGAGAAAGTCACGTTGCTTTTCGAGGATCAACGTGATCATGTCGACCCACTCTTGGCGACGTGGACCCACGTCCTCCAGGGCGGTGCACACATATCCCATTCCGGGTTTGCGCGGATCAGTCGAACGAATCACAAACCGCTCGGGATCTTCTTGACAATCTCCCAGGCTCATTTTGTTTACCTGTAATATCAATCAATCAATTAATCAAATTATATTTTTCTCATCACTAAAATCAAATATATTCTCTTGAACAAACAAATATATAGCTTACTAAAACTATAAAATGTAACTAAGAGTTAATTAACTAAAATAATAGTTTTATTTATTCCAAAAAATTATATTTGTGATAAAACACAAATGGAAAAGAATTTGCTTTGTCAAAATATCTGCATAATCAGTTATAGAAATGAAATGAAATTATGTTGTACTCAATTACCTGAATTTGAGCTTTGTAGAAATAGGCAGGATTAGTGAATTGCGTCTTTTTGCCAACAGCCTCGCTAAATATTATGTTTTGCTCAAAGAGGAATACCTGCCATTCTCTACCACGAGATGGCATTGACGAAAGTTCGGTGACTATCAGTGGTCCGTGCAAAAGTAGCTTACCCTGTGCAGTAATTTTACCCTGGAATCAAATAAAACAGTAAATCAGTAAATACATATACATCCCATTTCTCTAAAAATTTAATGCAAACGAAAAAATATTTGCGGAGACTTACGTCAAATCCTTGTAATCTCCCGACATCCATCATGTCATTCGCCGCCTTTGGAATGATTCGCATTACATGTGCCGCATCGCGCAATGACTCGATTTCAGAGATGCGACCCGTCTTTTCAGTGAGGCGTAACGCCTCGCTCACCAGCAGTTGGTATTTGGTGATCCTTTGCACTGGTTTGATTAACAAATCACACAATTGCAGTCTGTGTCCTAATTTTTGTCTCAGTTCCTGTTCAGAAATTTATATTATTAATTAAACTATTACCAATTAAAGAAATACAACAATTTATAAGTAAAAGATCAAAGCGTTTGATAATTACCTCAAAATATGTATCGATATGTTCAGATACAATATATTCGGAAACCGGTTTGTTTTGGCAATAAACGACATACATGTGTAATTTCCTTTCACAACGTTTGAACAAAGGTCCAAGATCTTCTGGTTTTTCTAAACATAATTTCAGCGATTCGAAGAATGAACTGCAAAAGAGAATGACAGTTTGATATTGTCCCGAAAAATGGTCAGTTTTATTGAAAGTCCAATTGAACTATTTTATCCGAACTTACTCTCTGTGCCATTCGTAAATGGATTTTATGTTTCCGAACACCATTTTATCTTTGCCACCGCGTAGGTCCTCCGGAAGTGGAATGTCGCATTCGGGATCGCACATCAATGCAATATACCCGTCGACGATTTGGCGCAAGTCGTTCACGTAATCGCGTTCAGTGTCGACCAGTTCTTTTATCACGTACTGACGCTTCCGCAACGCCGCAGTTTCGGGATCTTCCATGCTTTCCGTTGCACTGCCCGCGACTGCGAAATCTCCGTCTGACGATGTTCCACTTAACTGCGAACTTTGTCTTTCACGATTCTCTGTGTGCTGCTCCTGTTAACAATCATTTATATACAAGTTAAAATATGCAAATATTTATTTTTAAATATATACCTTGCAAATTAAAAAAGACTCATAAAATAAATAAGCACTGTTGCTAATATTTTATAACAATCACGTGTTATACAATATTGTTTCGGTGACATATTTATAATCGTAAAAATAAATAGTATTTTATGCAACAAGGGAGGGAAATTAATTCCAGGTGGATTAATTGTTTGTTTTTCCCATGATGCATACAATATTTTTCATATCATCGGAACGAGTTTCATATTTAACTATCTTAATACAGGAAACCGTATTAATGATAATCACAATGAAAAATTTCAAATTCCAAGTCAATGAATAATGCACACAGTTTTATTACTACGTTAACTTTACTATTTATACACTGATGAGTACAGAATTTTTTATATCTTTTTATATTGCTTGTTACTATTAAATTTTTTTCTATAATTGGTGTAAATCCTTGACTTAGTCTATTATTTACAATAATTATTCCAATTCGTACAGGAAAGAAAAAAATGGAATATCCAAGTTAAAACCTTCTTTAACAACTATGATGACAGTATAAAGATAACTTGAGAATAAACGACTTAATAATATGACATAATTTAGAAATAGAAGAAAAAACTAGACAAAAAATAATCTTAAGTGATGTGACAAAACTGTTTTTATATTAAATACCGATCTAACATACTTATTAAATTCTGAAATTTTAATGACAGTTGGAAAACTGTAAACATAAAGCGTTAAAAATTATAAATATTAAATAATGTATTACCATTCTCTCTTTGACGATTTGTTCGATTTCTGCAAGATCTGCAGTGGTGGCACCATCTATATTTTTGATCGTTCGCTCCGTAATCTGAAAATTTTAAAAATTGTTGAAACTATTTTCTATTGCTCATAACTTTGTACAACTGGCACAATTTTTATTTAAAGTATTCGGAACAGAGCAATGTACCCCAAAAAAATGAAACTACATTAAAAAAAATGTTACTAACATCTTTATCAGTTGATGAACAGCAACACAACCGTAACAAATAAGAAATACTACTCGACTTACGAGCTTCTGGCATTTTTGACGGTTAATTTGTCTTTGAATGTGCAGGTAAAAGTTTTTACATCTGTTTTAGCGTTTTAATGAATTTTTGAAAAAGATTAACAGCTTATTTGATAAGATAGGAAACATATTTTTTAACAATTATTTTCTCATTTTACTACATATGAAGAGTAATGACTAATAAATATAAATGTTGATTGATTTGTATAGTTAGAATTGAAATTGTACCTAAATATTTAGTTCCAAAACAGTTATTCATTGTTCACGCGTGAAAAGATTTGATGTGCATTTTCGATTAAATCGATTCCCTTAATCAATATAGGAAATATTGATAGTCTAAGATTTTCCGTACTTAATCTTTATCAAGATAAAGTTAATTTATTTGGGTTGTAATCCTCTAATAGAAGTATCAATACACTTTTTAATATATTATTTATGATAAGAATCATGGGATTGCGACATTCATTTGGAAAAATCACTTCCTTCATTTCGGTTTGGAATCAAAGATCAACATCAATGAAAGTACATCTGATTAAAAATAACTCGATATGTTATCTTATTCTTTGAATTGATTTGTTTGTTCAACGCACGAATGTTCTTTGAAGTTAATTGTTGATTCTTTTCTATTATATTGACTAAAATGATGTGTTAATGTCTACACGTTATACACATTTAGTTTTATTACGTTGTGTACTTTTAATTTTTGTTCTCAGATGGACTAAGCATCGGTATCAGTTATGATACAAATTATATAGAATTCGAAATATCAATTTTTATTAATTCTTAGATTTATTATATAGTTCTGAGAATTAATTAATATTAACCATTTAATTATACTGTTATGGACTGATTTAAATATAATCATTTGAATTATTTCATTACAATTAGTGTTTTTTAATTCTTTCTCAAGAATTTGCTTGTTAATTACAAAAATTAAATACTTAGATATGGTTGTCATTTGCTGAGTCACATGACATACATATTACCATTATTATTATTGTAGTATGTTAAATTTATCTGGTATGCTATAAAATTATAATTAAAATAATAATCGCAATGAACATTTTGCTAATTATGTTAATGGGTTTGAAAATTGCACCTAGCTCATTATTCTCTGAAGCTGCAGAGATATGCATAGCTTCATGTAATAATCAGGTGAAAGTAATGCAAAAAACCCATTGAAATATTTTTGGGCAAAGTATTAATATATAATTTTGTTTAATTATGAATGTTTGAAATGTAAGATATTAGCGGTATTTTTATGGTGCTAATGCTAGAAGCTATAGATATGAATTTTTATAAACTTTGAAACACATATCATAAGAAACAGACTATGCTAAATGAAATATGCAGACTAACGTTTTCATACTGTTCTGAGCTCATGTCTCTCATTTGTTTTTGATAATTGAAATAAATCGTCAAAATATCATATTTGAAGTCTCAAATATTAATTGTAACTTTATTATTTTACGCTTTTAAATATGTCATGTCAAAATGGGACGCTTTGTTTTTGTAGAATAGAGAATTAATTTGAAAGAACTGCTTGAACACTATAAAGTTGCTTGAATCCAGTTTACAATTTAAAAAATGTTTTTAACCAGTTATATTTTTAAAAAATTTGACATATTTGTGTTAATTTTACATTGTATGTAAAGAGGTTCCCCTTGTTTTGTGTGACAAAGATTTAAGATAATAGTGTTCCGTGAAACATTGGTTGAATAAAATTGTACAGTAGTAGCATTCTATTTCTTAGAATGTGAACAATATAATAGTGAATATTTTAAGTATATAATATTTGCAATAGTACTCTCTT
>JABFPQ010000349.1:0-12422 GCA_022817265.1 Masnerella sp. ZL-2020
TAGAATCAAGTTTTCACTATTATGATATAATAACTTTTTATTTATACCATTATAAATAAATAATCCAACCTGTAATAAAATAAGTTAATGTTACATCTGTAATTCAAATACATATATATTACAAATTGTAATATAATACCAATACACTCGAATATAAATACCAATAAACTTAAAAAATGATACCTATTGAAACTAAGAAGATCATGACCACGGTGCAGGCCTATCTGACTAGGTATCTTGCTCGTCAATCACGCGGTAAAAAACTGTAGATGGCGTATGTGTCGTTCCGACCACGCGATATATATAGCTATATTTAGTGCAGACAGTGAAACTAAAAATGCAAAACAGAAATATAATTTAAAAAAAATTGTGTAAATTTATTATTAACAATGAGCAAAATTATAATATTTAAAATACAATTTACCTTGATATATTATTTAAGATTTATGCAATAATATAATCTTTTTATGTTAAGTTAATAATATTGTTAGTATTATATATGTTATAAAAATAATTATAAAACAAAGAAATTTAATTTATAAAAAATTCAGAAAAATATGAATTATGCCGAATTAAGTAAGATAAACTTGAAATTAAAACACAATACATATTTATCATATACAAATAAAATTTTTCAAAAATAATTTGCATGAGTTAAGCATAAAAATACAGTTTTTGTTTAAAACATTAGCATGTAATAAATCATTTTTCATATCATCATTTTATTAGTAATTATAGAAATACACTCTCTTTACATATATTAGTTTACATATATACAGACAATTAATTATACAATAAAATTTAATCGCTATAAGAATTCATTGTTATAGAGACATCTAGACGCATACAGTTTTTAGGTTTCACTAACATTGATATGTTAATACAGACAAATGTTTACAAAATATAAACCAGTTAATGTGTTATAATGATCACATGAAAGCATACATAAAAAATGTTAACAATATCGTCGGTTTGTTAAAAATGGATTATTCTATGTAATTAAACATTTTCTACATATCAATTATTATGATGATAATCATAATATAATAAATAATAAAAAACGGTAAAATAAAGTTATTATAACAAAAGAATTGTCGCAAAATTAACTCTCTTTAATACTAAAATCGAACAAATTAAATAAATAATATAAAGACACTTTATCTTACTGTTTTTAATATTCAATGCATGCATTGTTAGTTAGGTCTTGCAAAACTTCGCCACTTTTTTTTAATTTGATTTTCTTTTTTACATGCATTGATTCTTTTACAACTAATCGTAAATCTTTCTTTAAAAAATGTATAAATAATGAGTGGAATAATTTTTGATTCATGTTGAAGACAAGGAAAGCTTGGAATAATTCTAGTGCAAATGTCCGAAATACAAACTTGGACGATATCTACTTTTTCGGCATTAAGAAGAAAAATATTCTCCATTCTTCGAATGAAACAAAGAAAATCATAACTGGCACCCAACTCATTTTTTTCAACCAAAGCGTCTTTACAAATTTCGCAAAGTAATTCTTTTTTTAATGTGCGCAAAATTTTAATGGACAAATTGTTTAGCGAATGATCGACTATATCCATTTTGCAGTAATCATGATCAACGTTAATATTGAAATTTGAGTGCCAGTGATATTTTTTTTTCTGCTTTGGAGCACATCGTTTTAATCAAGGAAAAGCTGTCACTTTGAGATACTTCTGGTTTCCGGAATTTCTTTATGTCAGCAAGCGTTACAAGTCTCAGTGAAGAATCATTAATAGTTTCACAATTGCCGTATTTACTTCCATTCAAAACAGAAAAAGATCGCAATATCTTAAATAACTGTAACGCTGATGTAGTCGATGGATGATCGTTGGTAACTCCAGCCATTCGAATGGAACCAAAGAAACGCTGTCAATGAAAAATAAATTACATTCAATTCACAAAAACAAATCAAAACAAGTTACACTCCATACGCCACGGACATTGTATGAAACATAATTTTAAATATTATAAGTGTTTTAGGTTGGATAGCGAATATTTGATTCTATTGGATTAATAAACAAATAACAAAAGTTAGTATAATAGTGATGCAAATAATCGACAAAAAGAAATAATACATATAGTTATGAATATGTTAACTACACTCCCAAGGGAATAAAAACAATAAAAAAAAATAATCACCGAGATGTAATAATACTTTTTAGGCGTCACAAATCACAATTTGCGGCACTGTTGACGATGTCCATAAATCCCAACCGGTTTAAGGAACCTAAACGAAATTTATTAATATGATTTCAAAATAAGCTTAGAATATGCTGAAAGTAAAGAACTAACACCTTACTCAATATGTTTATAAAAAATATAGTTAATGAAAAGTTTATTACATTTAAAAATATATTCATATATACAGATGGTTCATTTAATGTGTGGCATGATTAATTGGAAAAACTTAATCAAGAATCTACGAAACAATAATAAATAAATACTCATATTCAATAATGTTGATAAAGTACAATTTTTTATCCGGCAACTGCTTTACTAACTAGCAAAGTACTTGCAAAAATTTGATATTCTAGAATATGAAACATGATAAACTTTTATACAATCAAACAAGAAAAATTACATGATTTATAAAGATGATGATCATATATGTATATATAGTATACGTATTCTCTGTAATATATTTTTAATTACTTAATTTGCTATCTAGTAGAACAGTCAGGATTCAAATACGTTAATTTTGAAAAAATTTAACTTAAAACAAACCTCCAAACTGTCTTGATTAATTAATCCTGACAAAACCGACTTAAAACCGAAATTACTAACTAAATAATCTACAATGTCTATCATAGACCTGAGAGAAACACGCAATCCATGTGCTGTTTGTAGCGTCAGAAATTGCGATGGCGAAATCACTGACTTACTTTTTAGAGTTTCCCATTTGTCAAGCTTTTCCAAAGAATCTCTTAAAATCTGCAATGATAAAAAAAAACATAAATAACTGAAAACAAAGTTACAAAAACCATTAGAATATGTAATAATTAAAAAAATGTTCTGTAAAATGTAAATAGATATATACCTGAACATCTGCACAGTCTGGCGTTAAACCTTTCGCGCAATCTCTTCTATTACAAGCATCAAACATGCTATTCATCCATTCGCAAAATTCGGCCGTGCCTTCAATGGACTTAAATGCAGGATCAAACTCAGCATGTTTCCTCAATCCTTTTGTGACAGTGTTACTCAGAATCTGAAAACAGAATCAGCAAATACAATAAAAAATGTGTTTGATATAAAAAGTCCTAGATATATGTATTATTAGGAAATGTATATACTTGAGTTGCCAATTTCACACGCATTTTTGCAGAATTCGTCAACTTTACATGCTGAAGAGTTAATTTTGGACATAAGGGCACGGGTAAAGATTGGTCCTTCTGGTACAGCGATTCAAAATGTGACCAGCTAATTTCCGGTTTTTCTGGATCCGTCTGAAAACATATAACAATGTTACAATAAAATTGTGACATACTAAAAAAAAGACAAATCATAAGAAAATTGTTTACTAGTAAGTTATTTTTTTCAACGCGATTCCTTATGGTTTTTATCAAATGCGGCGTGTCGGAGAACACAAAAATTTGCCTCTTCTCATCTGCAGGATGTTGAAAACTACTCTTCAGCGATCCCATTTCTCCGCTCACACCAACAACCTTCCAAAAGGCTTTATTGGTGCTAGCACCATCGCTGACAACACCGTGGATTTTGAGGCCACAGTTCTCTAATTTCAGGATGCACTTGACAGTTAGCTTTGCTAACGTTGCCCCATTCACTGGCCCTTTATTTGCAAACACGCTGATTGCCTGCGCTTTATGCCCCGTGTGCAACGGCTGGTACATCAGCACAAGTGCATGGTTGGCTACATCGTTTAAGTCTGTGCTACGGCTTCTTTCTTCGCCGAAATCCGTCAGACCTCGGTATTCCAAAGTCTTAAAATCAAATGACACCTGCTCTCGCGTACCCATTTCATCAAACAGGATTATCCCATGTTTGTTATCATCAGGTAACTTATCAGCGCTCTTTTTCAATAAGTTCAAGAAACTGTCATCGAAACCGCATTTTGAATCAATCATGGCCAGGTATCTGTAACGTACATATATAATTCAAATATGAAATAGCTTTAAATAACTTTATTTAATTTTAAGACGTCTTAAGATGTAATTCAAATAAGTTATGAAGTATAAGATTTTTACTGAAGGTCATGTATAAAATATGTTAATGGTATATTTAATTATTTAATTTCATTATAATTATTTGTTTACACTTAAATTAATATTAGAATGATTATAAAAATTTTTATTAAAAATATAACATAATGAAAAGAAAAAAACAAGTTAACGTTTACATTTTATCACAAAAAATATCTAAAATATTTGTATATATTTTACCTTCGTACTGTACTAACTGCAGGAAGCGGGAGTATTTTTGCAGTCCTTAAATGGTTATAGGTTGCTGGTGATTTCATTTGAATCAATAAACATTCGAGTACCCACTCATCAGAATACCTTTTCCCGTGAACGGATTTTGCTTTTGCAGCAGAAACGACTTCTTTTATCAACAATTGCTGTTTCTCATCAATATTGTATTTATTGAAAACAGTTTCCAATGTTTTCGTAGACAGTGTCTTGTACTTTTTAGCACATGTCGCGAGTTCATTTTTTAGATGCAAAATCCGTTGATCTCGACGAATTACTTTTTTTAGTGCACAATTTCTCTGTTGTCTAAGGTTCCGTAAAATGCTTTTGTCATGCGAAGTTAAATTTGATTGAACTCTTAGTGATGAAGCTTTTTTTGTTTTTAGTCGTGCAAGCTGCTTGTGTAATGCGTACTTTATACTACGACATACAGTACATATATCTCCTTTTTTCAATAACAAAGAACACTGATTATGTCGTAATGTATTGGAATTCTCCCTTTGAGCATTGCTTGTTTGTACCTTAACATCTTCGCACACAAATCCTTTGCAAACCTTCAATTCGTCTATTAAAGTCAATAAATCCTTCAAATCTTTTTCAGATTCCAAACATGTTGATTTAAAACCATGAACACTTAAATCAATTTCGCGACTCATAACGGAGACCATTATTTGTAATTCTGGAGATATTGAAATATCTACCTGTTTTTCCAAATAATTTTTATCAAGTACTTTATGGGCAACCATTTTATAAATGAATAACTGTTCTGGTATCATATTGTTATTTGTTTTAGTAAAGTTCCAATTCTGCGGTAACATCAACTCACAATTTCGTTTTAGAAAGTCAAAGTTAAATGTAGATTCATTTGCATTACTTTTCATCTCTGCAGCATCTGAAGAATTCTCTGAAGAAGTCATATTGTTTTCCATGGAGCCATTTGCCAACACAGTATCTGTTAATTCTACCCATGAAAATAATCGCGGAACTGCACCTTTCTTCAAATATGGTCTTTTTAAAGGTTTCTTAAAAAAAAAACAATAATCAGTGTTTAAGATTCTTGCATAATTTTAAAAATAAGACATAAAAAACATAAAATTATAATTTTTCCTTTTATTTTTATTGTTTTTTTCACTAATAAAGTTGATTAAAAAATTGCTCTTTTTGCTTGCAATTTATTCCTTAATATTGCTAAAATTATTGCTAATTTGATTCTGCAACTGAAATTTATCCTTATTGCATGGCTTTGTGGTAAAATTGATGCAAAGTTAATCTGAAAAAGTTTTAAATCACATGCATGATAAGATTCCATATTAGGCCTTTATCGCGAGCCGGAATCGAGATAAGGCGACGCTACGTCACATACGGCGCGCCCTTCCACGCGCCCCACGTTATCGCGAGTTTCCCCGGCCGGCCGAAAAACTGCTAAGTTCCGCTGGTCAGTAGTAGTACAGTCCGCTATTGAATTGAATTCGTACAAATTGTTACCGCTTTCGCGGCCGCTAGTTTCCTTGATAAAAATTCGTGTAAGTTAGAATAAACTTCTTTAGTTACCTCAAGTGAGGCCGCATATCAAAATTGCCAGTAATTTTTCATTCAAAAAAATCGTTGCAAAGTGTTTAAAGTAATATCAAGTGCGTGCGAAAATTGCTATATTTCGGGCGAAAAACGTGGCGAAAAATTAAAGTATTAAATTGAGTAAAATAAGCGTGCGTTTCAAACGAGCAAAGCGGCTCGTTTTCAGTGTATTTCTTTTCAGCAAACTAGTCAGAAAATTTCTAGGATTATTGTTGAGGAAAATCTATGAGGAAAATTTTACATACTGCTTTAACAAAAAATATATCTGCCAGAGGAACAATAATCAAATACTTAACAAAGCTCTTTAGTTATAGCTCACTAAATACAATAAGGAAAGGGGATTTAGTTGGATAACATTTTTCAACAATCAACTAAAAGTAAGTGAAAGGACACAATTCTCCCCAAAAAAGTGGCTTTTGACCTCGAGAAACTCGTAGTCGATTGCTGCTTAAGTCCACCCCAGTGTCCTTAAAATTCTATTAATTCTGGTTCGAACCATAATGCCCTCCTTGCTATCTAAAAAGTGAATTATTTAACAATAAATTTAGTGAAAATTTCGCGAGTGCTATTATTGAAAAAATTGAGCGTTAGTTTAAGTGCGAAAATCGATGGCTTTTGCGTAGATTTAATGAATTTTTGGCGATTATAATTTTGAATGATTTTTTATTTCTATTTTTGAATTAGATATATTCGACATTTACCATTGCTTTTCATATCTAGAAAAATTTCGACAAAGTGTTCTATATTGTAACGTAAATGATTTGCTATGAGAAACATATGAAATAATTGTGCATTTAGAAATTGCTTCTTTTGGCCTGAAATTTCCCCTTGTTTGAACCAGCTGTAATTTAAGCCAGGAAATTCAATCGTGCGCCAGCTGAGTGGATAGTAATTTTTTCCAGTAAAAAACTTGATTTTGGAAAAAACAAATACTTGTAAAATACAAATTCTGAAATTGTCTAAATTTAGAATGTTCAAGTTCTCAAAACACTAAAAAATAAGTTATACTTTTTTACAAATGAAAGGAAGAAATAGATACCCTTAGCAGGCAAATGCAGGTTTGGAATACCTAATAAAATTGAGTGCTTTTATGTAGTATTGCTTATTTTTAAACATTTTGTAATTATATTGTGTGCTTTCGTTCGTGTGCTTTTGATATAGTTTTTGCCATATTCATGCGAGTTACTATTTTTTATTATCACGGGCCCTGAGAATGTGCTCATCTTTTTCTTTGTAAAAATTTATACTCAGCTAAATCTTGCTATTTTGTTTTGCTTCGCTTTTCACAGCCATTTTGCGTTCAGCTCATTGTTATTGATTTTTGCGATATATAACAATTCTGAATAACTGTATATATTGGTTTTTCTAAAATAAAACGAAAAAGAGGTTTTAACATTACTTGGCGGATAGCTTATATAGCGAGTTCGTCAAGTCTTGTCTTTCCTCGCGCTAGAGCGCAAATTTTCTTGTTTTTAGTGAAATGAACCTTGCCTTTGCATGCAGAAAATTTGCTATCTTACTTAAACGTTATCTTCAATAGTTTTCCAAACTTATCTTCTATTATAAGCTTAATCGAGTAAAAAGAAACTTGTTTTATTATTTCTTGGAATTTTTGAATAATTGCATGCAACTAAAATTATTGAACACTATTTTCTTATATTAATGCATGCCCTTTTAACTATTATATAACAAAATTGCACTTGATTGGACGCCATATCTACATGACACTTAAAATCCACTACTGAAGCTTGCAACTAAAGGTAGGAGGAGATTTCGCTAGCTTTTACAAAATTCGGCGAGTTGATGCAGACCCTCGAATTTTTAAACAAGGTCCTTCGAGCCGGATCTCCTCCATTGTTGTTGCAAAAAGTGAAAAATTGTTAAAACAAGGAAATTCAAAAAAGTTCGGTTGAAATCGAAAATTAACATAGAAAATAACATTAGAAATAAATTCCTTTCGATCGATCTTGTAAAACTAGCATGAGCAAGATGGCTGAAGAAGCGAAATTAAATAGAAAGATGCAAGAGGTAACTTTGTTGGCCGCCGACATTGAAAAAGTTCTTATAAATACAAAAAAGAAAGGCGTCAACAACCTCACAATCCCCTATTTGAAAAATCGTTTGCGTACCCTGAATGAGTACTGGGACGCTGCCAATAAAATCAACCACGACATTTTGCTTTGCGTCGGCGCTACTGAGCGTTCGAAATATGAATATTTTACTGCGGCCATTTTTGAAACAATTGAAGAAAAGTATGAACTAGCGGAAGAGTATATAACTAATCAATTAAGTGTCTTGCAAATATCCATGTCGGAAAGCAACCCTCTTCATTCTTCAACGTTAAATTCACCAAATCAGGAAACACAGGGGAATGCTAACCCCCCTAGTGTAGTTAAGCTCCCCAAACTCGAACTCCCGAAATTTTCAGGAGATTATACCCAATGGCCCCATTTTAAAGATTCTTTCGTTGCTGCAATTCATAATAACACTCAGTTGACAGGTGTGCAGAAATTTCAGTATTTGCTCGCCAATTTACAGGGTCGTGCGCTCGAGTCTGTATCCTCACTGACATTGACAAATGATAACTATCAAATTGCGTGGAAAGCCTTAAAGACCAAATTCGAAAACAAAAGATTGATCATTTCTTCACTGTTAAATCGATTTTTCGCTCTAAAATCAGTTTCTGCTAACAAGTTAAGTGAACTTATCCATGTTAGAACAGAAGTCTTTTCTGTGTTGGAAGCATTGAGAAACGCTGAAGTGGACACTGAGAATTGGGATCCACTTGTAGTTCATCTTGTCATCCAGCATTTCGACTTTCCTCTACGTCGACGATGGGAGGAAACCATTTCGACTCAAAATTCCTATCCAACACTGAATAATTTGGATCAAAGGATTCAACCTCTAGAGGCGATGAACCTCAATCTAGTAAAATCCTCGGATCGTCCTAGCCAGACAGGCTCTCGCGTTTCGTCACACGCCTCGAATGAGGTAAGACAGACCTGTTTTGTTTGCAATAAAGAGCACGCTGTATATATGTGCCCTGAATTCCTCAAGTGGCCTGTCGCACAAAGACATCAGCGCATCCGCGAAACGAAGCGCTGTTGGAATTGTCTGTCTCTGGGTCATGGTGTGCAAAACTGTCGTAGTGCTCGACGTTGTCGCCATTGTGAAAAGGCCCATCACTCCTTGCTCCATCTGGAGAAAACCAATTCTCATTTGACCGAAATCGAGGATATTGATGACGATTCAGATCGGGAAGCTGATCAAACTTCTCAAAGTTCAGAAAACAAAGGAGAATCTCCAATTATTTCTACCCATTTAGGCTCTTCACAATCAAACCCAGTTCTTCTGGCTACGGCTCGAGTTCTGGTATCATCCCCTGAAGGAAGAAGTATGGAATGCAGAGCTTTGATTGATCAGGGCTCGCAAAGCTCATTTGTGAGCGAAACTGTCGCTCAATTTCTCAGACTTCCCAAGAAAAAGACCAATGTTGTAGTAAGCGGGGTTGGCGATTCAAATTCTCACAAAATTAAACATCTAACCACTGTTAACGTTTCCCCTCTCTGCGAAGTCAGTAATAAGCTTGAAGTCCAGGTATTCATCTTGCAAGCAATTACCTCATATCGGCCACCTCGTGTGAACTCTTTACCCAAAACCTTTGTCGAAGGTCTAGAACTTGCAGATTCAAAAGTTTTTTCGCAAGATAGGATCGACATGTTCGTCGATGACCTAGTATTCGGCGCTGATGATATTCCTTTATTGAGATCAACTAAGTCGCAAGTTTCTTCTGTACTTAATTCCGGAGGCTTCCAAGTGAAAAAATGGGTCTCTAATGTTCCTGGTATTCTTTCTGATCAGGAAGAGAAGGAAATGATTGAACTCACCGAAGGTTCTCCCGTCGTTAAGGTACTGGGTATCCCCTGGGATCATAGTTCTGATACTTTAAAACTGATTCCCACTCCGATGAAGTGCCATAAAGACACCAAAAGGGAGATCGCTTCTCTGATTATGTCTTGCTTTGACCCCTTAGGATTGCTCGCTCCTCTTATCATCCTTCCCTAATGCTTTCTTCAGTCATTGTGGCTGTTGAAGTTGGATTGGGACGATAAAATCCCTGCCCCTGTGCTTGATCAATGGCTTGAGATTGAGAAAGCTTTCTCAGGTGTAGAGACATTCAGTGTACCACGTTGGTTGCAATGTGGCTCTCATTGTACGCGAACCACGCTGGTTGGTTTCTGTGATGCCTCCTTTAAAGCGTTTGGAGCAGTCGTATATGTTAGAGTTGAAGATATTTCAGGCCAGAAGACTTCTTCAATTGTCATGGCTAAATCTCGGGTTGCCCCATTGAAAACAATTAATATTCCACGACTGGAGCTATGTGGTGCTGTTCTTCTCAAAGATCTGTTAGAGTATGTCCTGGACACTCTATATACCACGGTAGGAGAAGTCCGCTGTTTTTCGGACTCTCAAATCGTCCTTGCTTGGTTGAAGAAGCAACCATTTCACTGGGCTACCTTTGTAGGGAATGGTCTCTCGGAGATTCAGACAGAGTTGCCTGCCGCTACCTGGCATCATGTTCGAACTCGCGAAAATCCCGCCGATTTGATCTCCCGAGGCGTATCAGCAAACGAACTTTCCGACTCCACCTTTGGTGGCAAGGTCCTTCCTGGCTCTATTCTGACGAATTCGACGCTAAATTAGAGGAATCCTCACAAGCGTCAACTGAAGAAGAGTTACGACCCCATTTCTTGCATATGACTGCTATCTCTCAAGGAACTGACAAAATTTGGAGTCTCTTTGGTAGATACTCCTCCTGGTTTAGACTTCTTCGAGTTTGTGCTTATGTTCTGCGATTCATACCCCTTCTTCGCAAGACGGAATTCACTCCGAGGACGAGTCATGTCTCCGCTAGCGAAGTCTCGTACGCTCGAACCTTCATCCTTAGTGCGCTTCAACATGTAATGTTCCAGCGCGAACTTATAGCCATCCACAGTCATGGAAAGGTGGAATTCGATTCGAAACTCCTTCCTTTAGATCCCAAGATCGATGATGATGGATTAATTCGAGTTGGTGGTCGTGTTTCGGCCTCAGTCCTGGACGAGAACGCTCGTCATCCTGTGATCCTACATTCTCACCCCTTGATAGAGAATCTCGTTCGCGATTACCACATAAAGTCATTGCATGGTGGGCTCCAACTCACAATGCAAGCTATCCGAAAGGATTTTTGGATAATAGGGACTCGCAATCTGGTAAAGCGAATCATCCATTCGTGCACCACTTGTATTAGATATAAGGCACAGCTCGCCTTCCAGAAGATGAGCGATTTGCCTCCTGAAAGGTGTACGCCTGCCAGACCCTTTTCAAATCTTGGTTTGGACTATGCAGGCCCATTTAACATTCGCGTAAGCCCGGGTCGAGGAGCTAAATCCTACAAAGGCTGGATTGCGCTCTTCGTTTGTATGGCCACTAAGGCCATCCATGTTGAGGTAGTCTCGGACTACTCGTCCAAAAGTTTCCTAGCCGCGTTCGATAGGCTGATGTCTAGGAGAGGAGTACCATCTTCAGTCTTTAGTGACAACGGTACTACCTTTCAAGGTGCGGATAAAGAATTACAGAAGTCCGTACTTGCCGTTACCCAAAGTCCAGATTTCCAGAATCAATGTGCATCACATGGTATTTCCTGGAACTATATTTCCCCAGCAGCTCCGCACTTTGGAGGTTTGTGGGAAGCCGGGGTGAAATCCCTTAAGTTTCATCTTCGACGCATGCTGCGCGAGTACACTCCCACGTTTGAGGAGTTGTCCACGTTGACCTGTCGCATTGAAGCCTGCTTAAATTCGCGGCCCTTGACTCCTCTGCATGAGGACATTGATAGTTTAGAAGTGCTTACTCCTGGGCACTTCTTGATTGGCTCATCACTACTAAGCTCACCCGCAGTTGAGGCTCTCTCGCGCTCGCAATCTACGTACGTACGCTGGCGTACCTGGAGCCAATATCTAGAGACTATTTGGAAATCCTGGCGAAATGATTATCTCCATTCACTTCAAACTCGTAACAAATGGCAGCGCTCAAATCCAAACTTTGCTGTAGGCGATTTGGTACTGTTGCGCTCTCCAGCAGGCCCTCCTGGCACTTGGCCTTTGGCCAGAGTAGTTGATGTTCACCCTGGACAAGATAATCTCGTTAGAGTCGTCACTTTGAAAACCGCAGACACTACATTAACACGACCAATTTCCCAATTATGTCTATTACATCGTCCCTCCCAAAATTAGATCTCAATTCGTTACCTTAAACCAGCGTCGCTTTTTCAGGGAATCATGGAGTATCCCCTATCTCGCAAGGCCTTTAGCCAAGCCTTCACCGAAGCCCTCATCGTTCATCCTGTTGAATGGT
>JABFPQ010000350.1:0-12426 GCA_022817265.1 Masnerella sp. ZL-2020
TCGTTGGGGATTCGCTTTTTGAAACAACATCAGTTTCCGAGAGTTTGTCAGATTTAACCTAAGGAATAAAAACGAATTATTAACTTGATTGCTAACTTGAGAGAATTTTTCGAACGTCTTTGTTTACAAAAACGTGTGCGGTTAGTTCTTGAATATATGAAGTTTGTTTACAAAATAAAATATATTATGACAATCGCTCATTTTCAAAGATTCGCCTGGTATAGTTTTTTTTTGTAAACATATGTCACATATTCGTCAGGTAACTGCATGCGTTTTCGAGGTGAACAGCTATAACTGTTAAATCCTCTTAGTAAAACTAGAAAAAATTATAAATACCTTCTGAATTTCCGAATAATCGTCCAGTTGTTTCTGTGGTGATTTTTCTTTTCTCAAAGTGGCTTGCTCGGACGTAGTAGCACGTTTCTTTTCCTAAACAATAAATACATTAATATTATGAAGTGTGTAAAAATAAATAAATTAACTCATAAGAAACTGCAAACTATTTGTATTACGTTTTTAAATATTGATATTTGCGTTTCAATCTGTAATGTAAAATAAAAAATGTACTAAATCTCAGTCTTTTCTATATCAACTGACTAAACCATAAAATATTTCTTATCAAAATATTCATTAATATAAATTATGATTTTGATAATGGTACTACATAAATTTATTCAAATATTTTTTTGATTAATTATTTGTAAATGTTAATACAATCACATATAAATTTCCAATGACGATAAAATTTGAAATTTCAATGTTTACGTAGTGATACCATTAGTCTAATGGTTGAATTTGAGTTCTAATTTATGCAAAATTGAAAAAATTATATCAATGAAAAATTGCATCGACTAAGTTAAGAAAAAAATTATTTATAGTATTTAAAAAGTTATTAACATTTAAATAAAATGAACGAATTTTTAAATATGTTTGACAAAAAACCATTGCTGAAATATACCTTAGGCGGTGAAGAATTTTCTCCCGATTTGAAACATTTTCTTTTTCTAGTAGAACGTCTTGTCATGTTGATGTTTCTGAAAATAGCGAAAATAACTTGGATTATAAAATCATGTTAAATATTTAGTAGAAAAACTTTGTTTATTTGGTCAAGTTTTTCTATGTTCGAAAGAGAACCTAACCTTCAAAAAACAAAGCCGGCACAATTCACATTGAAACGATCAAATTACCGCTTGATTGGTTTTGTTTTTATTACCTACTCTTTCCTGCAATTGTTGTTAACAACAGGACCAAGTTTTACACAATTTTAACCACAAAATATAAGATAATAAACTGATAATTCAGCTTGAGGAATGCTTGGACGCTCGTGAAACGTTTTGTTTATATTAAACATTTAACCGTCACAGAAGAATCTTTCTGACACACATTGGCGCCAAATATTTTGTTTTAGGCCAATCATTGAAGAGTGATTTGAATTTAAATGTCGTTAATGTGGTACATACAATTTGTTGTTTTATTATTTTTGAACAACAAATGTTTGATTCAAGAAATATGCAGTAATATATACAGTGTAAAATTGAAAACGGAAAAACGTAAAAACACAAATTTTAAAATATTAATTAATTTTAAAGTAGTGACGTCAACATAACCTACAAATCACAAAAATTTGTATCTTGATTAAACTCGACATAGAATAAAACCTTTAAAAACGATCGTTTTCAAAAAATTTTTTTACGCAAATTGATGCGTCAGATATTGCAATTTGAATAATTATTATGTAAGTACTTTCAACAAATTTCAATTTATTTTTAGAACAGTTAAAATTATTGATTATGGTAATAAAAACTTGTTACAATTAAATGTTTAGGGACTCGAGTTCAGATTGTGGTAGTGCATCAAGCACTCGGAGTCTTTCTCCAGAATTAAAATTTGATTCGTCTGGTTCATCTCAATCAGCCGTTGCCAAGAGAAAAAGAAATCAGATAAACGATTCGAGTGAAGATTCTCCGCAATGCAAAAAAATTTGCATTGCGGAAGATTCAGGTAAAATAAAAATATAATAATATGAAGCAACAATTTTTTTTAATTTTGCTCTACTGATTTATTACAATTTCTACTTTTATAATCTAGATTTATCACTGCCGCGGTCAGTAACGCCTGAAATAATTTTTACATCACCGTTGTCAAAATCAACGAGCAAATTTCATGAAAGTCCAGGTACTACTGTGTAAATAATTTCTGTTGGTTTTAAATTAATCTTTTTTTCTTTATAATAATAATACATAATTTTTCAATTATAGCTTCAAAATCCGAAATTCATTCTGACAACTCATTTATGACTGACGTTGACTGCCTCGAAAGTTCAAATTCTAGTAACTGTGCAGTTACATTCAGGGCATCTTTTCATTCTGACCTCGAGCTCAGTCAGGGCTCATTACAATATAGTAACATTGTGACTTCTACGCCAAAATCATTTGAAGTATATATTTTAATATTTTTAAAAACCAATTTATTAACACTAAAAGGACAAGTAGATTATTTTTACCCAAATCGGGATTTCTGGAACTAATATTTTCAACTTTTAATCTAAAGGGCCAAATGTCATATTTTCTGACTTATTTTATTATTTTATAGTTTTTATATTTTCTGTTAATTTCGTAAAGAAATTTTTAATATTAAAAAAATTAGTCACATATTTCCTTCAAAGCCCGGATGGGTCATTTATTATTATGAGAAAGTACAAAACACTAAAACAATTTCTGCAGTGAGACACTTTTATAATAAGTAGCAGACTACTGAAACAAAAACTATTAAATAACTGATTCTATTTTCCCAATTAAAAATGAGCGACTCGCCAACGACGCAGATTTTGTTGTCTCTGGCGCGTCTCTGGTGCGTCGGTAGTGCGTCGCTAAATAATCGACTCATTATGGAGCAACAATGTTAAGTCAGCGACGACTCAGCGACGCTCCAGCGACGCGCCAAAGACATAAAAATCTGATGCGTGTCGGCATCGACAGCGCGTCGCTGATAAATCTTTTTCTTGATCGCGTCGCTGGCGAGTCGCTCATTTTTTACTGGGTTAATGCCTCATTTTCTACAAATTTGGGTCAAAATTACTCAACCGTGCTTTTCGCCCGGTAGCGTTTTACCGCCCTTGTAGTGTTAATATGAGTTTCAACTTAAATTTTCTGTATACAAATAATTAATTTAATTTTTAAGGGCATCAGTATATCTGATAAAAGCGACGTTGGTGATGCGGACAGTGATATTTCAAATTTTTCTAATTTACCAAGGAATGCCCTCTATAGTTCTTCGGCAGCTGATTCAGAAAAATCAAGCGTACCAAGTGATGAATCAAATTTTGATTTGGATTCCGCATTTGATGACTCAAAGTTTGTCATTGAAAAAATGGTTCTTGATTTATTTGAGCTAAATTTAAAACACAAGTGGACTGCGGCTAGCTTAAACGATATTCTTTCCTACATTTCAAATCTCCTTCCAAAGCCCAACGCAATGCCGAAAACAAAATACTCAGCGTTAAAATTCATAAAAGACTTGTCCGTAGAAATTAACGAAATCAAACATTATTATTGTTCTACATGTGGCAACGATAAATCAAGTCCAACTGATACTTGTAATAGTTGCGATTCATCTGAAACTGGAATTTTTTTTGAATTTCCTCTCGATGAATTAATTAAATATTTATTTGAAAAACGGAATTTAGCTGATGCGATTGACGAGTTTTATCAAAATATTTCATATGAAGAAGGAGTTTATAGCGATATTTGTCACGGCTCGGAATATAGCAGAATCAAGAAACATTTACCTGGGCTCTATGATATAAATTTAATTTGGGGTATAGATGGCGTTAGAATAACTAACAGTTCACAGATAAATCTTTATCCAATTCAATTCACTATTATTGAAGTACCTCATACAAAACGGCCAAATTTTATGCTCGTGTCTGGAGTGTGGTGTGACAAGATTAAACCGAAAATGAATTCATTTTTAAAACCTTTTGTCGATAGTTTGAGTAAAATATTCGCAAACGGTGGAGTTTCTTGGATTCATCCAACAACCAAAGTCGCGTTTAAGTCCCAAGTCGTAGCACCATTGATAGTCGCGGATGCACCAGTGAGAGCAGATATACTTAATTTACAACACCACATGGGTATTTGTTCTTGTAATTTGTGTGAACAAGTTCGAGATGAGTGTAGAGTTGAAAATAAAAAAAAAAAACTTGTCATTCAAAGACAGTTTCTTTATAAAACGTCACCTGCTCCACTGAGAACGCATGCATCTATCATGAAAAATGCTGGAATCGCAGAAAAATGGAATATTGAGGAAGCTAGAAAACTAGAAAATAATCCTAATTATAAAATAAAAGTAAAACCGTCCAAAGGCGTTAAAGGTTTATCTCTTGTGCGTGAAATCCCATTAATTGATTTAAGTACATGCGTGACCCCTGAATACATGCATTCAGTTTTACTTGGTGTCGTGCGACAATTTTTACAGTTGTATTCGACGAGCGATAAATTTGTTAAATATGTAAATTCATCCATTCAAGCGATAAAATTGCCAAACTACGTTACTCGTCACATAGTAGATATTTCAAAATCACTTAAAGCCAGCGAATTGTTGTACTGGTTATTGTTCGAATCTTTACCCATTTTGAGTGACTGCTTAGATGACGAATTAGTTCAACATTGGATGTTGCTAGTGGGCTCTATTTATATTTTACTGAAAAGCAAAATTACAAATTCAGATTTACAACTAGCAGAAAAAATGCTGAATTTATTTGTTGAACAGATTGTAAATTACTACGATAAATCAGCTTACACGTACAATGTTCACGTATTGATTCACTTACCTCTAGTTGTACGACGGTGGGGTCCATTATGGGCATCTTCGGCGTTTATGTTTGAAGACAAAAATGGATTCTTTCCAAAAATTATTCATGGTAAACAAAATTTAAGTACAGAACTTACCAACACTCTAAAATTTGTTTACTCTGTCAAATCTTTGGAAAGTAACTTTGTCAAACCCACTTCTCACGAAGATATAAAATTAAGTTGTAAAATTAATATTGCACATGAGACGTCCGCAGAACGATTTTTGATAAGTCAGGGTTATACTAATGAAATGATTTACGGTAGAGCGGTAAGAAAAAACAAATTATTTACTAGCTGTTTGTACGACAAAGATCTAAAGTATTGCAATTCACTGGTCGAGTTCACTTCAGATTTGCAAACGGGCTACGGAAAAATAATTCTTTTTTTCGAAAACGAAGACCACGTAAAAATGTGCTTGATCAAAAAACATGCTGTTATGGAAACAGAGTTTTTTGTTCAACAACAAATTGGATACAAAATTGATCATCTGATACCATTAGAAGAAACAAACGAATTCATATTAATTCAAGCAATTAATATTGTAAGACTTCTCTTGACGATTCGAGATTTTGGTGGTAAAAAACCAAATTCTGTGGAAATGAAATTGTAATTTATGAAAATTTCATTAAAAATTTGTAAATATATCATTATAATTTAATCTTCAAAATTGCATGATTTTTTTCAATAAATCCAAAAAATTCCTTTTTTTCTTCATGTACATATATGCCTGCATTTATGTCTGCATAAATGGCAAAATACCATAAATGTCTGCATAAATGTTGCATAAATGCAACATTTATGTCTGCATTCTATATATGCGTCCATAAATGTAGCATTTATGGCCCATAAATGGAACCATTTATGTCACATAAATGGCAACATTTATGGCGCATTTATGTTTAACAAAACATTTATGGGACATATATGCGGCATAAATGCGGCATAAATGTTTCTTTTTGCTTGGGATATGACTAAATTATTATATATGTAAATAATTTATGTTACACAGCAAAAAATGTTGTTTTAAAAGTAAACGTTTCGACCGAAATGTTTCCCTATGATAAAAAGATAGGTTAAAAAAGAAAATACCGCAAAACGTTTCCAAAGTGATGACAAAAACGTTTTAAATTGAATCACTAGTTTTTGCAGTGTAAAAACATTAATTCTTTCGTAGATGTACTTACTCATTATAATTTATAATATACATTTTAGTGATTTAAAAACAAATTTTTGAAAATTAATATGAATTTAGATTATTTTTATTACTGACAAGAAAGTAAACATTTGTGTAAAGGTGCGTAAAAATTTAATTAGAAGTTAGGCTGACATAGTTAAATTTTATATCACTGCTTTCGAGTTGGGGCAGTTCAAAACGGAATTAGAATTTTGGATTGGGACTGTTCGGCTCGGAAAGTCGATATAATGTGCTACGGTATAACCTTTCTTCAAATTTTATTTTAATGCGTGTGTTTTTTAATATTGTTAATTTCACTTTTAATAATTAATAAAAATAGATAATATCAGTTTCCTAAAATAAGTAATAAAATAAGTAGTAATATTATTCTAATTGTTCGAATAATGTATACTTCATGTAAGTTATAAAATATGATAATTATTTGTTCTTTTGTTATTTTGTTAATCTTGATTCATTTATAAACGTTATGAAACAATTAAATGAATACATTTTCCTTTTTCAGAGCGAGATTGTTAAAAAGTGGAACAAAGGAATAATAGAAACATACAAAATCATCTGTAACATTGCATATAAGTGCTTATATGAAATAAATATTATTTAATAATAAATATATTATTATTTTTCATATACTCATTGTTCAATATCTAAATTTTATATTACTTCTCCATGTTCACCCCAATTTTCATATTTATTTGTTTTTCCTTAAACAAAACGTATCACTTTAATCTACTTAAATACTTCATCCATTAGTTTATATATAATGTCTTATTTCATTAACGTGTATCATTCATCTTTTCATTATTCGTAAATTTGTGTAACAAAGAACGAAAATGTTTCTCTTAATTAAAACATAGAAATACCGGTTTCATATCTTTAATAACGACCCCGTTATGCTCCAAATCTTAATCCACAATATTATTTAAACGCAACGATGATGGAATCTTTTAACGGTTCGGGAAACAACTGTTGAATAAGACCACATTTGCAAAGCCGAGATTACAAAAAGCGGGTGAAGTTATGGATGCCAAGTGGTGTCCCGTCGTATGCCGAAGTATGGGAAAAATGAATGCGAGCTTCGACGAAGGGGCGACGACACCCTCGGGGCTATTTAACATTCCGTCGGCGTGAAGCCGGAGTTTGCGGCGGGGACGTCGACAAAGAAGGCGGAGTCGCCGGGGCCATCGAGTTCGCAGGTCAGATTCGCGAACGGATCCCGCTCGAATTAGCCAAGTCGGCTATAATTCGACGAAAAACCTCGTTAACTGCGAATCAAACTTGCACGCGGCGTCGGCTGCGAAACCAAAGGCCACACGCAAGTTTCGCGCGGCCCAAGTTTTGTCCTCGAGTTGGTATCGAGCCGGGCGCTGAAACTCGGTTGCGGAATCTCGCAACAAACCACGTTCTTGGATCGAGTTTGAATAAGGGCCATCTATCCATCAAAATTTCGTAGTAGTGTGTAACTTTCGAAATGAGTTGGAGCAGACACCCTAAGCTTTGGAAAAAGGTTCCCGAGTGATGTTCTACTTCGTCATGGTATTCACGTTCAGTCTGATGTTAGATAAACATTATTTTTGAATTGTGATAACGTTCAAAATTTGATTCAATTGATTTTCTTTCGATTCGGTTATTATGAAAGATATTATTCTGCAGGGAATAATATTTAATCAACTTTTCCATATTACTCTTCGAAGTTTATTCAATAATGTCAACAGATTAAAATTCGAATTTTCCCTTAGAATTTAGAGAAATGCAAGATGATTCAGGCATATTTTAAAATTGAATAGAATTTTCAACAGATTAGTTAGAAAAATACATTTTTTCATTTTATATAAAAATACTATAAAATGTTTTTTATTTTTATTTTTTACACTTTTGTTCATCATTGCAAATAACTTTCGGGATGATTCGAAGAAAGCACCCTAATCCAAAGAAAAATGAACCCAAAGTGATATTCTATTTCGTAACGTCATCGACGTCTATTTTCCGCCATCATTGGAACATACGCCCCGTAACGCTTCTAATGTATCCTCCCCATATATTATCCACTTACTAATTTTATTTCACTTATTATTCCAGCTAATGTAAAATAACGTTCAAAAAACCTCAGCCCCTGGCCACTTAGGTGCCACAACGCAGTCAATAAAAGGGTCATTCATATCAGGGGCCGGTCTGTTTACTTTCGCGAAAATCAGGTGGAAAGAAGCCCGGGGCAATCAATAACGCCTAATAAAAACAAACAGTGGCGCAATAACGAAAATAAGCGAAGACAGGGCTTAAAGCCCAAGCCGTGCGTTTCGGTAAGGCCAGGCCCGTGGAGACTGTGACATCATTTGCATCTGTATGAGCGGGCCGAAACAACTGTCGCAACCTGGCAGGTTGCCGTGGCGCCTTCGTTCGGGAAAATGCCGCTCGGACGCGTTCACCGGAGCATAAAGCGAGCGCACCGATGGGGTCGGCTGAATGATGGCCGTGCGTCGTTTCCTCTACATATGTACACGGGGCTGTGCGCGATTATGCCCCCGTGTGTACACACGCACCGATTAATCCGATATCCCGTTGGTCCGGCGCCATGATTTTTTTTCCTGTTTTATTAAATTCTAACCGAAAATGAACAAGTTGAAAATAAACTTGGAATATAGTGCGGTACGATTTTGCGTTATGGTCGTTATTGCGATTTTTGCGTGACTGTTATTAAATTCATAATGTAGGAAGATTTTGAAAATATAACTTTATTTACTATCTTACTTAACAATTGGAGTAAAAATGAAAGTATTAACAGAATACATTCGTTGTAAAAAATGTTGAAATTATAGAAGGCTTCTATAAAAATCACTATAATATACCTATATCGTTGAATAGATAATAAATGATTATACGATGGCTTCCGTAAAAATCGAAACAAATGAAATTTTATTCAATTTCCAAACATATTTATTTCATAAAATAGCAAACATTTTTACGAGATAGCACCAAAATTTCTAAAACTGAATTATCTATTCACAAGAATTGATTGAAACCAAGATTTCACAAATGCATGAAACAGTGAAAATATCGATTTTTTAGTAATTATTCCATTATCTTCAAACTTTTATCTTATAAAGTGCGAAACAATTGTTTGATAAAGTGTATTGTTCAAACATGCTTTTTTATTGAATGCCGCGTTGGAAAGAACCATGAAAAATACTGTTTTTAAACCATTGTTTATTCAAACAGTCGTACTCATTTTCGGAGAAAAAAATAAAAGTTAACAAAATCAGTCTTCCAATTTTTCGAAATCTTAATAACGAGATTGTATGCAGAATCAATGAAATTGATAAATATTTAGGAGTGCCTTGTAGTTATTTCGGTAAAATTATCTGAAGAAAACGGAGGCATATAAAGTAAATTTCCATTTGCAATTGGGAAACAGGTCACATATAAAAATGCCCAGGATTAAGATATTATAGCTTTCAATTAATTTTGATGTCAAATATATTTGGAATGCATAATCTCCTTTTAATCAATATACACTCGGCAAAATAATCAAAAGTTACCCTAAATTATCGAAAAAAATGACCATTTTTCAAACTATAACAGATTCAACAATTTTCATTAAAAAAACTAGAATTTTTTTTAAATATAAAGGCAAATATAAAGGCAATATAAATATCAGCTTTCTGGCGCTTTTGCCGGAATTAATTATTAACATACCTTATCTATGTTTTTGCTTTAGAATTGATAAATTTGGAGTCTTCTGAAAGTTTTCCAAAAAAAAGGATCAAAATCGCATGAAACCGCTGTAAAGTATGGCCGTTTGAAAAAAAGTGTACTTCTGCAGTATTCCGACTATAATTTTAGCAGCAACCACTGAAAATGGGTTATTTTTTTCCAAATTAAAGCTTAAAACTCCAGCTTTTCGTATCTTTGGCGGGAAATCACTTTTCAAAATTCCAGAAACGAAATTATCGAAACAAAGTACACGCGAAAAAACACCCGAAATTTTTCAAAAAAATATGGTGCCCTTTAATTCTTTTGCAGAGTGTATATTAATGATTAAAAAAATTAAAAAACATATACTAAAAGTAAAAAAAAAATATCCGCAAACTAGCATAAATAATCAGATGAATCATATGAAATTATAGTTATATAGTTAAGTGGTATAAAATTAAATACGTTAACCCTGATGTTCGGCATTAACGAATTTTTCGACATACAGATTGACAAATAGAGGTAGACATATATTTTCAATTAATTAAGTACTAATATCGTAAGATATTATACACTAAATATAGTTGAATTAGATTATGTAATTTCTGAGTTAATCAGACAGTGACGTTTCTCCAGCAACATTTAAGAAGTTTAAAGTTCGCATAGTATTTTACTAATGACCGCGAAACAAGAAAACCATTTATCTCTTGCATCCCGTTAATTGGAAATTTATTGACTCCCCTAATGAGTATTAAAGCGCAAATTCTTAGTCGACACAGAAACCAGATTACCGATACTTGGTCAAATTTGCTCGCTCCGAAATCTGATCAAAATTTCAGCAAGTTTCTAAGCCCGAGTTTCCGAGTCTGTCACACCCTAATCAATTTCTAATAGAGTTAGTTAGAGAATTCGCCGGCAAGTCGCCATATTTCTTCGGATTCCCGGTTCCCCAACTCGTCACCGAGGGCAAACTTCTCCAATATGTGATTGCCGAAAAAACTGACGGCAAGTGAATCTAATGAGCAAAAGTCCCGCTCCCTGACTCAATTAAGCGTCATATCATCCGGAACTAATCTAAATAAAGCCTGCCCTCTGTTTACTCTCCCGCTCGCTCATATTTTCGATTAGACAATGCCGAACGGATTTAGTGCCTCCGGTACGAAATAAGGTTAGAACGATTTGGCGCGCGATTCAAAGACCCTTTAATTGAGTCGGCAAACGGGATTAATACGGGGCGTTGATCGATCCGACAAAGGCGAAACGAAACTGTGTCCAGTGTAATGTCGACGGGCGTTCATGCAATTTCCGTTGCTGCGTATCGATCATTTGAGGAGCCGCTTCTGGATGTACCAAATTTCCGTAGTTTCGGCCATTATTAATGGTTTATTTAACGAAGGTCTAATCGATCGCAACGCAGTTAAATTGACCAAATGCTTGAGAATTCTTCTGGTCAGTTGGACCGCTACGCACCAATGTTCGGGATTCGATCTGTTGATCGATGGATTAGACAATACCCATGGTAACTGCTCGATACATAGAATATGTAGCAGACGCACTGATCAGTACTCATTAGCACGCTAAAGTGCGGATTACATATTATTCTGACGTAAATATTCTGAAATTGAATTTTCGATACATTTTGAATGAAACGTGGTAATTTCATGTGTCAATTTTAACTGATTAATCAAAATTTTGAAATGTTTTGTTGACGAATTTTCTACTTGTGTATTATAGTTTTGTATACTATATTTTGCAGTAATTAAGGAGACCGTGCAAGTGAAAAAAATTACAAAAAAATAGCTGAACTGTACAGTGACGAGTGGACCAAAAATCCAAAAACAGGAAAAATTACCTAACTGTTCGATAAAAATTACCAAAATTTTCAGTAAATTTTATTGAATTTCAATCAATTTTACGGAACAGATCGATAATTTTTAACGAACAGTTAAGTAATTTTTTCTATCTTATGGATTTTTCCACTCTTTACTAAACAGTTCAACAAGTCTCACAGTACAATTTGGCAATGTTTATAAAAACTCTTTGCTACATGTGTCACGAAAAATGGACAATTTCTCTGAAATTACACAATTTTTCGTGTATACATCCCTTTTAATCATTGGAATATGTAGTTGTCATAATAAATCAATTTTGTAAAAACATTAATTTTTTATTTGTTAACTATAAAAAAATACCTACTTCCAGAAAGATGCTGCGACCTCTACTTTGATCCAATTTTAATTATTCGTTTGGTTTAACCCTCGGAAATTCAAAGAGAAGAAGTCTGCTAGACCGATTTTCAATTGCGTTTTTCGTTTTGAAGCAATCCACTAGTTTGTGGGAAAAATCAATTTTTTGTCATTTTTTGTGACACGGTTCCCTCAACACATTTTTTTAGACGTTCACATACAGAAATATGCACTTGGCGAAAAAAAATGACGATAAAAAGTATTCTAATTCAAATTGTCAGTGTCTTAATTTCAGAGGCTAATAAACGAAAATGAATATAAAAACATGTTTTGCAACTTCTAAAATAAAAACTCTCATATCAAAAAACGATATATTATTTTTAAAACCCATATCATTTTTACATCATAAATAAATTCAAAAGACATAATTTTAATTTTCATTACATTTTTCATAATGTGATTTTACATTATAAATTTATCGTTTTTTTAAACCTTTTCTTAAACA
>JABFPQ010000351.1:0-12420 GCA_022817265.1 Masnerella sp. ZL-2020
AATAATAAATTTACTGTTCAGTTCAGTAATTTTTCCTACTTTATGGTTTTGTCCATCCACTACTGAACAGTTCAGCAATTATCACTTTAAATTTGGCAATTTTTATACAAACATTTTTCTACGTGTAGAATGTCCTTCGTTCATCTGTGAACCTAAAGTAATACACGTGTAATTAAATATGAAACAAACTTTTTTTAATGAAACTGATACCTGTAAATTGCCATTTTTATTAAAAAAAGATTGAAAAGCGTCAGAGCGCGAAAAAGTCATTCGCGCGCGTATGTCGTTTTTACCGAAATAGTTAATTCATTTTTATAGCCATTTCGATATGTGTTATTTACAATAAATTTGCGAATTTACTTTTTGTACCTGTACTGCCAGGAACAAAGTTTTGCTTTTATGGCCTTGTGGAAATGAAACTACGAGTTTGACAAATTTTTTAATTTCTATATTCCTTTATATCAACGAAAACATTTTTACAGTCTCTTTATATAAAACAACACAAACGAACTTTTAAATTACATATTCAGAACATAAAGTAATAAAAAATATATTCAGAATTTGAAAATATATAAATTTATTTAAATTTTCTAATCAATTATCAAAAATCTGATTGTATAATAAAACGTTTTTCCGATAAACTGAAAAGAAATCGTTTTAAAATATACGCTGTACAAAATAGGAATCATGTTTCAACGATTTTTTTTAGATAAAAAATATTTCTCCATTTTTAATTCGTGCGAGTTATCAACCCTCTATATTTGCAATTTTCTTAGTCTACGCAGTGGGATCCCGTTTATAAATGATATTGTTTGAAATCGATAAATTGGCCGCAGTGCATGGGTTACACGTTTTACTCGCATTTAAGTATAAATGATCAATGTTAATTGATCGCATTATATGTTCATCCGCGATAGTGTACTCGTTGTGCGGTTACACGGTACATTGAACGCCTTTACATACAGAAACTGTAACTGTCGTGAGGAATGGCGGCATATCGTACGCGATACCGTATCGTGCGAGTGTATCCGTGACCGTGCGCTGCAACGTTCTGCACAAAACCGTAGAACGCATCAGCGTCCGTCGTTCCGTGCTATTCAGTCCGAATCGTCTCGATTCGAAAACAGAAAACAGACAACGGGCTACTGGAACTATTCCGCCATTGTCCGACCACTTGCGCCAACTTTATGGCCGAATACCGTTTCGGCGCAAGTTTCGTATCACGAAGACGTGTTTTTGCACGGACACGCGCGTTCTACAGACTCGATTCGATTACGCTATCTCATAGATATATTATCGCTCGAGTAACTTTGCTGCGCTCAATGCGGCCGTCATCCTCCGGAAAGCGAAAATCCTCGCTTTTTCGCCGAAATTGAAAGTGCAGCCGATCAATCACTTTACTCGCGGCAACATTTGTCTTCGATGTTGTTAACGTCCTCGGTTTTGATTGATTAAACGCGTTCGTACGATTTTTGTTTCGTCGAATATAGTCGTCCGTGGAATGGAACATGAGCGCACGCAAACAACAAATTACAACGAACGAAGTAATTGGATCACTCCGAATTGCCGATTTCGTTAACAAAAGGAAAAGTTCGCCAAAGTAGGATGAAGGTGCTGCAAATTAGCTATTGTGTAGCAGTGGGACGGGATTGTTCAATTAACAATCCCGATTCAACAATGTAGGACGTGGATGAGAAATTAACGTCTTTTATCACGCCGTTGAGTAATATTCATATTTTTCTGCTGCCTTTATAAATCTAATCTCATTTGTGTAACAGAAATTGAAAATTCAAGCGAAACCCTTATTTAGAGTTGATGCCTTTCAACAATGTCAGGAGAAATTTCGAAGAAAATTGCAGCTTATATTGTAAATTTAAATTAATAAAGAAACGTTATATATAAAACATTATTTATGCATGTGCTGTAAAATTTCACAAAAATGTTCGAAAAATTGGTGTTTTTATATTTGATTATTAAAGAAATGTTTCTATTCTTTACATAGGTAACTTTTTTAATATCGAACAAAGAAACACTTTTCTTTGCAGTGCTTTCGATGTGTTAAAACGAAATCTTGAAAAGTCCGGATTTCATCAAATACGACAATTTGTTCAATCGCGCGAATAAATATCTATAGATATCTCATTTAGAAGCAAATAAAAATGTAGTTAAAGCGTGTTTTGCATAATTCACCAGCTCAATGTACTCAAACGAAAATACTCGCAGGGTTTAAATGAATAGTAGTGTGCAAAGGATCGTCCTTGTAAGGGGCCAATAAAACGTCGTCGGTTAAATGAGCGGGTCGATTCCTTATTCGGAGGGGAATCGAAAACACATAGAGGCAGGAAGCAGGACAACGCTCCTCTGCATTCGAAGTTGCAGAGCCGGAACATAAACGCGTAAATTGTCAAAGGGAGTTGCATTGTCGGATGAATCGATAGCGGAGGAAATTGAAGCACCTTGTTCTGGCGTTTGGGTCGCTCGGAATCGGCAGATTGGCTTGCAACTTCACGGAGCCGGCTATTTATTCGCCGTCGCAGTTTATCCATGGCCCCATTGCGAGCGTGTACGGTCGGTTCCGGGCGTCCATTATTAGTTCTTAGCCGGTGTTTCGGAGCGATCTTCGGCAATCAGTTGGCCAACGATTGCGACGCCGAAAACACGACGCCTTAAGTGGCGAATGCGCCTTGAATTGATGGCCGTGCGAAATTGTCCCCGCTTCGTGAATCCAAACGAAAAGAGGCCATGAAAAGAGGCCACAAACTCAGTTCGGCCGAGTTTTGTCAAGGAATACCGATTACCAGTTTCAACATATAGCAATTGATTGAAATCTAACTTCAAATTTCCGATTACGTTCTACAAATCGTGTTTCTGCAATATTAAAGTCAAACATATTGCACTTAGAAATTTAAATATGATTTTCTCCAACAAAACCTATTTTTTTTATTTAATTAAGCCGTGTTTACTCACTCTGAAAAAAAGTGTTTAAATTAAAACAAGAGTTTTATTTCTGAAACATTTCGAAATGATGTTTTCCATGTTAAAAGGTTAGGTTAAAATTTGAAACACTTAAAAGTGTTTTAAAAGTGTCTACAAAAATGTTCGAAATTAAACACTTTTTTGCAATGCGTGTAGCGAAACTTGTCAGTTTCGGACCACAAAAGTCAACCGAAACTCCCTTATTTCGATACTGTTTCTAAAGAAGTTTCGTATGTTGGCACATCATGTCAACTTCACACTCATCTGCATTTCCCAAGTGTCGACAGGCATTGAACAATGTACTATTTCTACAGTGATGACGTGTTAATTAAGTACGAAGAACGACGTGTAAGGTTTCGAAAAATGATTTTAATCGCGGTTAATTTAAAATGATTTTTATTTACTTACAGGTTTCAATGTTTTATTTAAGGGGGCTGTTCGGCAAAATGGCTAAATCCACAATTTCGGGTGAATCGATTTGAAATTTTGTACACTAATAGTCCTTAATGTCCTAATAAAATATCAGATAGTATTTTTCAGTTTGTTCGAAAAACAACAATTTTAAAAACAAAAAAAATGTCCAAAAAGGTCATTTTTGGGGGTGAAATTCAAAAGTCAATTTTCAATATTTTGAAAAAATTTGATTTCGACCTTAATCATCATACCTTTTTACAAATTTCTGTGGAACAAAATTTTGATTATTTGTTTCAATCAAAATTTATTTATATTTGAAGTTAAAATGTCAAAAAAGAAGCAAATTTATGCATTTTTTAAATTAAAATTGTTGTAACTTTTGAACAAAACAACAATTTTTAAAATTGTATCACAGAATTCTAGAAAATAGTTTTCTAGTCGCAGGAAACCAACAATTATTAAAATCAGATGAAAACTTTTCTCAAAATATCGCCCGAAATTTAGAAAACATATACAACATAAAGTTTTATTGCGCATTGCAACGTTAATCGTTGGTGACAAATTCACGACGTTCAGAAAAACATAAAAAAACAAGATTTTCAAATTGTCCTTTTATCCACATATAGAGGAAGGTTCAAAGATTTAAATTACAAAAAAATTGTTTCAAGATTTTGACGAAAATTGCTTTTTTATCCGAACAGATTTTTTCGAATTTTCCGTGATGAAGGATAAAATGGAGATCATTTTTTTCCATTGCGATATGAATTTCTTCGAACTAATTTGTTGCCTTCATTTTGACATCTAAATTGAAACGAGTTTTCCTAGTGATTTCTATTTTAAATTTGTCCAACGAGGTGTTCGCGACCGTTTTGCGTCTACTTTTTCTATCAGCAGGCCAATTTGAAGCTAATCAACGACGAGATTAAGTTGCAGGGACTTGCTTTCGTCGCTGCCAGTTACTGCGGATTTGCAAACCAAGTTGCCATTCGCAGGCGACCGTAAACTCACAAACAATCACGCTAATGGATACCTTCTGAGAAAAGTTATGTTGCGGCAGTGTAATAATCGACTGCCCACAAAAGGATGGGTCCTGTGCGAGCTATGCGTCGAGCGATCTCACGCGCTTGACAGTTTTGGAAAGATCGTCCGAATATTATTCACACGATAATTTAACGCCAGATTCGAAAACTGTTGGAAAACGTTCAGATCTTTCTATTATTCTTCATCTTTTAGTGAAAAATGCGAGAAATCATACTTTTTTATGTTTTAATGAATGTATCACTACGTAAACATAAACAATTTGAAAATCTCATTCACAAAAAATCGAATATATTAACATTATACAAAACTTTTAAACAGAGTAAACAATTTTTTTCTTACTTTCCAAAATTTTCAATATTTAATTTTTGTATTAACCGACGTGTTTAATATGCAGTGGCTCAAATGTTGGGACCTATTCGAATTTTATTGGCATTAATATATAAAATTAGAAACTTGTTTTCGGAATAAAGGATTTTCCTGTGCGATTCTCGTCAGGTGGTGAATGTTTCAATAAACGCAAATGAAAAACGGATTATGCGCGAAATTGCGAGGAAATTATTTCACGACTGTGATGCATGAGAAAATCGCCGAGTACACGAGAGATTGTTTTAATTCAACGAATGCCTATTTTATTCCAGTGATTATTATTATTATAAAAGGAAATTAAGGAAATACATTTTGTAATTTCAATGTAGCGCAATCAAACGTGATGTAATATTTTAATCAAGCAATTAGGGGACATTGTAATCAATTACCTTCACCATATTTGTCTGAATCACAAAGTTGAGAAACTTCTGTAAAATGATAATGTCGTTTATTTTTGCGTCTGTGAGAATACAATACATTTAATTCCGCATTTATGCAGGAACTTTTTATAAAACAATGTCAACGAATAAACATTTTTTAAACATCAGTTATACAGTGTAACCGCGAGACATGGTACTACTCTTCTGCGTAGGCCCAGGAAAAGGCGACTTTTAGTTTTGCTCAGGAGAGTCCTACATTTATTATTACTAGTTATCGAAAGTGATTGGTTTTGTTTTATTTATCATCCGGTTCTGGGAAGTTGAACTTTTGTTTGAGCGTTTGGTTTTTTGGATGAGTTTAACCAGTATGAATAATATATAATAATGATGGTATGATTAAAAACTAGTTTTCAGTTATTTTATGTACAGTCCCTTCCCAAAGAAAACAATAGTTTGGCTCTAACTTCCGGTTTGGCATAAACCGGAAGTCATACGCGCCATCTCGAGGCTATGGCTGGCGGGTTTCCGGTCGAGATGAAATCGCGCGGGACTTTTGCCTATACTTGCGGGATGAGAGGACCGGAAGTGCGCAGCGCCACCTTGGGGCAAACTTGTTATGCGGGCTTCCGGTTGAATCTATGTTTTTCATTCGCTCGGGATTGGTCGAGATGTCAACTCGCGTGACATCTGACGTCATGGATAGGCGGAGTCTGGGGTTTCACTAGGGCCAAGAGTTGTGAAAGTTTCAGTTTTTGCGCGTTGGTCGGTGCACAAAGGTGTAATCCGCGCCATTACTCGCCGGGTACGGGCTACCGACCAACATTATAAAATCGATAGTAAATCAATAAAAAGTTATTTTGAAAGTTAGTTCCGCGAACTTTTTTACCAAAGCCCTTTTCCCTTTTTTCCTTTGGGCTAGAGAATTCAAAAAAGGGTGGCGACCGTGCGCCAAGGTTCCAGCCCCTGGACCTGCGACCGAGAGACCGAGGAGCCAATTCACCGAGGGTTCAGCCAAGCCAGGCTTCTCGTTTTCAAACCATCGGTCACAAATTGGCGACCGTGACAGGACGTCGAGGGAGTCGACGTGCTGGACAAAACCAAGCAACGTTTTATTTTTCAAGATGGCCGAGAGTGTGGTGCCACGTGGCAGTGACCCTACTTCGGAGGCCACGGTTCCACGAACCGAGGAGGCAGCTCGACTCGGAGCCATACCGAAGAGTCGGGGGACTCGTCTCCGACGTGAAGACACCGAGGTGCCAAGTTCGAGTCCAATCCGAACCAGGCGAGGTAGGCGAGGGCGAGCGGCGCAGGAAACCATGGGATCGCCGAACGGCCCAGCTCCGAGCCGCGGCACTGGAGATGGGGAGGACACAGCACCCGGAGAATCTCATCTGCTGGAGCAGATGGGCCGACTTATATTAACGGCGTCCCGACAATGGGAAGCCAACCTGGAAACAGTGCAGAGAAATCTGCACACCGAAATCGCTCGTCAGGGCCAGACGATGGCGTCGGCCCTTATGGAAATCGATCGCCGTACGCGGGATCCAGAGCAACCTCCGAGGAGGGAAGAAAGTGGACCTTTGTCCTCTGGGAACCAAGCGACGGTGGGTCGAGTCTCGGACCAGCAAGTCACTTCGACCGTTGGCCCGATGGAGCCCGAATTTGAGCGGGCGAGGCGTACCGCCGATGCGCAGCGAGGCGAGAGACAACGTGTGCCGGAAGTCAGATCTGATACCGGAAATCCGAGGTCTGGTAGAGGGCGCTCTGCACCGCGCCTGTCATCTCAGCTATTCTGGGACTTCGAGTGGGAGCAGAACCCGGAAGTGAGGTTTCGGGGCGAACGCACAGTCAATGAAGGGCGAGGTGCAAGGGATCCTCCCTACGATCCGGAGCTGAATCGAGTAGGTTTTGGGTTCGGGAGGCGCCCCTTGGGACCGTCCTGGTCGCCCCGAAATTTCGATGAAGATCGAGGAGAAGCGGATCGTCATCCTGGAGAAGCGACCCGCGGACGAGACCTGTTCCGAGACCGTTCCGGCCAGAGGACTGGATCACCGAGGGACAACAGCAGGGTGAACGACGACTTCTCACGCCACCAGGCGGTGAGGTTTGTGAAAGAAGTGCCTCGGACAAGCGGACTGCAGTTTGACGGAAATGTCCTGCGTCAGAATCCGATGCGCTTCTTATATAATTTTGAACAAATATACGGTGGGGAAACCTACCAAGACCACGAGCGCGTGGTAGGGTTTGTTGATTGTTTGACATCGGATGCTAAGTCTTGGGCGCGATTAATTGATTTTTCATGCTTCCGCGAATTACGCGCGCGTTTCTTGTCAAAATATTGGTCGAGAACAATTCAGAGGGAAATCATGGCTTATCTTTTAACCGGAAGTTATGACGCGAACCGCGACCATGGGATGGAAAATTACGCGATGAGTTGGCCCGGGCATGCGAGTTTTCTCGATAACTATTTGGGCGAACAGTGGGTAGTCAAACAATTAGCAACCCACTTCAATACTAAAGTATCTGACAGATTAGCTACACGAGATCCTAACACCTTAGACGAAATGCTTCAAATTTTAGCCGAAATGGATGGAGAAAAGTTCTCGATTCGAGAAATGTTAAAAAATCAATTTGCGCCAAAAGGTCGTTTTATAGATCCTCGAAGCGGGAACAAACCTCCAGGTAATAAGATAGCGAATGAAAAACAAGACTTTAGCGACCAACGCACAGTCGGGAGAAATCCTCAGAGCAACGGGGTCGACCGGAAGTACGTACAGCCATCGCCGTATTTAGACTCTCGGCGGGTAGATCAAAATCGGGGTTCCCAGAACCGGAAGGGCGGGGACGAGGATACCGCGGGATCGAAAAGTCGCCTTGTCCGCTCCTTGGTAGGTGAAGGGCTGAACCTGGTAGAGTCTGACCTATGGGACGGTGCTGCCAGCTCGGAACTTCCGGAATCCGTCCCGGAAGACGCTTTGATTCGGGCGCTAGAGCAAGCACACTTCGGGGAGAGTAGAATAGAGGACGGGGACGATAACTTGCCGATAGGGGGCGCGATCAGTACATTCCAGTATTTCGGAAGGTTGGTAAAGGGGGAAGCTAACGGAAGTTCGGAAGTTGATAGCCCGCGCTCACCTCATATTCGTATAAAGATCGGTAGTAAATCAGAGTTCGCATTGATAGATACCGGGGCAGAAATGAGCGCGGTGTCGGAAGCAATTGCACAAGGGGTTGAAACATGCTCTTCAATGCATGTTCGCCGGTTTCCGGTCGTTAAATCAAAAATGAGGGGGGCATTTGAGGGAATGAGTGCACCAGTATCTAGGGTATTGATTTTTCCTATAGAGTATCAAGGGCATTCGATGTTACAAGCGTTTTTAGTGATTCCTAAATTGACTTCGCCAGTTATTATCGGAATGGACTTTTTGATGAGACATCGCGCAGACATATCGGTAGGTAAGGGGGAGCTCCGCTTACATGACCCGGAATGTGTGGGGACGTTGTGGGAAGAACCGGAACTGAGACTCGCGTCACTCGGTCTAGATGGGATTCCGGAACCGGAAATGGGTGGGTCGCGACGGAACGAACCGGAAGCAAACCCATTCTCGCGGAATCAGGTGAACGAGCGCAGGGAAAAGGAGATCCAGCAAGTTCTCGCAAAGTACCCTAGTTTGTTTCTTCCCCGGTTAGGTAAGGTTCACGGGTACGTTCACCAAATAGAGATGACTGACAAGAAACCCTTCAAAAAACCACTCTTTCCTATCCCCCGAGCTTATGTGAACGAAGTCCGCGAAATAATCCGAGGCATGGAAGCCAAAGGGGTGATTACCCGTAGGCAAACCCAATACATTAGCCCTTTGGTAGTAACGCGGAAAGAAAACGGAAAACTTCGAGTTTGCCTGGACGCTCGAGGGATAAATAACGGGATGAAAAGTGACCACGCGCAACCACCAACGATAGACGAAGTCTTGGCGCGAATCGAGGACTCCAAGTTTTTCTCAAACATTGATCTGAAGGACGCCTTTTGGCAAATCCCGTTGGATGAGCAAAGCCAACAATATGTCGGGTTTTTATTCGAAGGTCAAAGCTATGTTTTCAAGAGACTTCCGTTCGGTCTGAAGACTTCCGGTTCGTCGTTTACTCGCGCTATCGGCCGGGTATTGGGGACCGAATTGGAGGAAAGGGTGATAGTTTACATGGATGACATATTGATAGCTTCGAAAACCTGGCAGGAGCACTTGGAGACACTCGACGAAGTTTTGAAAGCTTTGGAAAAGGGGGGATTTACCCTCAATTTGGACAAATCAACGTTTGGTACTGGAGAAACGACTTTTTTGGGGCACGACATCACCAGGGACAAAGTCCAAATGACAGAGGAGACAAAGAGACTAATCCGTGAATTTCCCAGGCCGAAGTCCAAAAAACAAATCCAGTCGTTTCTGGGATTGATTAATTGGGATAGGCGGTTTATCCAAAGCCTATCCGAGTTTACAGCTCCTCTCGAATCGTTGATCAAACAGGGTGTCAAATTTGAATGGACGAATGTTCAGGAGAACGCTTTTGTGGAAATAAAGTCGAGATTCCAACAAGCGAAAGAACTAAGCTTAATGAGATCAGACCGGAAGTTTGGTATCGAAACAGATGCGTCGGAAATCGGTCTTGGCGCGAGATTATTCCAATATGACAACAATCAGGAATACACCGTAGCATATGCGAGCCGGAAATTGAAACCGGAAGAGACCCGATACACGACCACTGAACGTGAGCTGTTGGCTGTGGTATGGGCGCTCGATAAGTGGAGGGTATTTCTGGCGGGTCGAAGCATCGAGGTGAGGTCTGACCACCAAGCCTTGTCTTTTATGAAGACATGTCCGTTGGTTTCGGCGAGAGTGACAAGGTGGATCCTAGGACTGCAAGACTTCGACATTGAGTGGGTCTATCTCCCAAGAGAAAAAAATCAGTGCGCCGACGCGTTGTCTAGGCATCCGTTACACGAAAAACCGGAAGGTATGCACGGGCGCGGAGTGTATTTTCGAGCAATTCGAGGAGCAACGATCGGCACCCAATGGGCTACTGAGATTCGGGAAGCTCAAAGTTCTGACGAAGCGCTGGGTGAAATATTGGAGAAATTCCCCGCTCGGGCGCGTAGGCGCGAAGATGGACTGATAACAGTGTGGTGGAAAAACGGATGGAAAATTGCAGTTCCGAAATCCGCTCGCTTCCCGCTGACGGAGGCCATTCACGAATTCTTAATTCATGCTGGGACCGATAAGGTTGTCCAGTTTATGAAGGAACGATTCGCTTTCCCGGGGTTGAGAGAAGTAATTGTGGAGACCGTAGCTTCCTGCCCAACGTGTCAGAAATGTAAATGGGGCACTCGGAAGATTGCTGGGTCAGTGTTTTATATATTGCCAGACGCTCCGGGTCGAGAATTATCCGTAGACTTTTTTGGACCACTACCCAAAGCTAAACTGGGCTACCAAGCGATTCTAGTAGTCATGGACAAATTTTCCAAGCTTACGCGCCTTTACCCCCTACGCGTAATGTCCGCTGCTAGCGCTGTGAAAAAACTGGAAAACACTGACTTTCCAAAATATGGCATTCCAGAGAGGGTTCTAACCGATAGGGGGAGACAATTTGTGGGGAATGTCTGGAAAAAGTTCACCGAACGACACCGAATTTGTGCTACTTACCCATCCCCGTATAACCCCCAATCTAACCCCGTGGAGCGGGTTATGCGCGAAATAGGGCGTATTCTCAGAACCTATGTGCACAAGCATACCACGTGGGTAGAGCATTTGAACAAGATCGAGTTCCTACTCAATGGAACCGTTCATGCGAGTACTGGGATGGCGCCCGACGAGCTCCATGATATCCCGAAAATTAGTTTGGGGGCCGAATTCGACACGAGCGTGGTCAACCATTTATCTCATGACGAGAAGATTGACCTGGTCCGGCAAAATTTAGCGAGGGCCGCCCAGAAGCGGTGTCGTAACGCATCTGCGAAAGAGGGTGTGAAAATTCAAGTCGGAGACCAAGTATGGCTTCGTACCCATGTCTTATCCAAGAAATCCGAAAAATTCATGTCCAAACTCGCTCCATTATACAAAGGCCCATATGAGGTAATCCGAGTGCTAAACGACAACGCGTACGTAATTAAAGGGGCCAGCGGACCAGCTCAAGTTCACAATCGCCGCCGATTGAAACGCTGCCGGATTTGCGATCGGTCGAAAGCACTCGTGGATTGGCCATGGGTAGAGAAATCCAGGAAGTTGCGGTTGGAGAAATAATGTGATAGTCCGTCAAACCCCTACCGCCATCTAACTGGGACGTTTCGAACCATACGCCGAGCACTTCCGGTTCGAGATTCTGGGGAAATTTCGCTTTCCAATGTAGTGTCTCAGTTACCACGCAAGTCACTGGTTTAGTTCGTAGCGGGTTTTCAAAGCGAGACAAACTTGAGTCGTGATGGACGGACAGGTGCCAAAAGTAAGTGCGACCGCAGTTTTGGCAGAAGAGCTTGCGGACCGAGAAGAAGAGCTACTCCGTATTATGGGACTGATTAGTGAGCATACGACCGAAATGGCGACGTACGCGCGCGCGGCGTACGAATTTTCGCGCAGGGAGTGGATCGAAAGCGGACGAGTTGTGCCTGTTACAATGGCGCTCGAATATTTTCGGAAATTCAAGCCGGAAATGGCCCCGGCAAAAGCGAGCGAAGAGGACGACGAACCAGAAGGAGCAGCGCGTGCTGAGAACGATCGGACCTCCGGATCTGCGACGGAAAAGCGGCCTCGTATGACTCCAGAACTGGCAAGGGCAATGGGCTGGAAGACCATTCCTCCTATGACATCCATCCCCATGAGGTCGATCCTCAAATCTAGCCAGCCTCTGGTTTCCATGCCTAGGATCACCGACACTGAACTCCTCATTGGAGGAAAAAGGATAAAGATCATCCGTCCGAAAACATCCGATAATCCTTCCGACAGCGACAACATCAAAGAGGATACCAAAGACAAAAGGAGCCAGACGGACAAAGAAAGTGGTGAGAACGGTGAAGAAGCCGACAAAGAAAAACACGGGGAAAACGGCGAAAAAGACACCAAAAAAAAGGGGAATAAGACGGTCAGGAAGAGTGGTAGAAAAACGAAAGAAAGGGAAAAGGAGAAGATGACGAAAAAACAGAAAAAAGCCGAAGAGAATGAAAAGCAAGAGTGTGGTGACGAAATGGGGATTGAAAAGA
>JABFPQ010000352.1:0-12418 GCA_022817265.1 Masnerella sp. ZL-2020
TGACATGGATTAAACTTGCTTATTTCCATCAATTATTTATTCGCAGCATTTAATTGTTAACTAATAAAGTACATTAACATATCTGCAAACAAAACATTCCCGGACATATCCATAATCAATTAATTTTACGTATTTTAAATTCGATTCCGCTGTAAATTATTAGTACCGTTTCGAATGACACGTATAATTAAATGTGCTTGAAAATTCGCGCGAAAATACGCATTGTCCGAAATTATAATAATTACCTGTTTACATTCACAACTAATTCGTTTTAGGGAATTCTGCGTAGGAAATGTTAATTATTATTTTTCAGGATTGATATTATTCACTGCAAAATTTATTATGAAATAAAAAGTTTTTATTATAAAAGAACGTTTATGTGAAAAATTCTATGTACAATATATAAGTTGTATATTTTGATGCAAAATAAATTGCAACATTTTTGCAGCATTTGTTTGCAGCATATTTACAGCATATTTGCAGCTATTATTTGCACCATATTTACAGCATTTATTTGCACCATATTTACAGCATATTTACAACATCTTTGCAGCATTTGTTTACAGCATATTTGCTGCATATTTGCAGCATATTTGCAGCATTTATTTGCAACATATTTACAACATATTTGCAGCATTTGTTTGCAGCATATTTACAGCATATTTACGACATATATTTGCATAAAATATATCTGTTTTAAAAAGCTATACTTCGCTCAGAAAGCTGTACTATTTTACATCCAACATTTTAAAATTGCAAAACACATCAACTAAGTAATTAGCGTTCGTGAAAAAAATTCACTTTGAGTTTCTTCGTTTCGGTGACGAAAGAGTGACGTTGGTACGTTACGCGGAATAAAAAAATGTAAATGAGAAAAATGCGCACGCAAAGTGCCAGCGTTATTTAAAACACAATAAAACACAGTTCGTTTGATATGTGATACAAATGGCATTACAAGGCGCGGCTGCGAAATTAAAATAATGTAAAATACAAGAATATAACGTAACGTGGCGCTGAACGCGACGTGTACACATTGTAATATTAAATGTAATTTTGCAGTTAGGTGGTACGTGATTATACTTATGCGTTTTACACAGCTTTTATGTACCTACGATAATAGCCCGGAGTTAGATACTTGTTTTGTGCGTTGTTTTAAATAATGACGAGCGCTGGCCCGAAACGGAAAAAGTAGCTGTCTCGGCAATAAGTTGTCTTAACTTTTTCAGGTCAGTGCATTATACGTTTTTCTTTAAAAAATTGCTGCTCTTATATTAGTCGCGTTTCTTAGCTGGGGAGAGAATTTTCGAGGGATGGTTTTATCGAATTCGTAAATAGTCGTCAGGGAAATGTATGTGAAAAAAGTGTGGATATAAAATTGTATTAAGTGAAGTTGGGTTTTTTAATGTATGGAATTATGAATTCTTTTTGGAGATATTTTGAAGTTGTTTGTTTGTTTGATAAGAGTTATGAAAGTTTTTGGAGGGAAATGGCTTTTTGAAGAAAGTTTTGTGTCTTTGAAATCAAGGTAGAGAAATGATACATTAAGTTTGTTTAGTTCAGTTAAGTTATTTTGGATAACAGTTTTTCAGTTTACAACATTTTTAGTAAACTGAAAAACAAATTTAAATTTGTTTTGAGTTTTAAGTTTATTTGTTTTATTAGTTTTATTTGTTTTGAGTTTATTTGTTTTGAGTTTAAGTTTGTTTTGAATTTTCGATTTTTCCCACTAGTTTCACAATTAATTCTGTTACACTCTAAAAACGAAGATGTCCTAAAGTCTGAATTTCAGACGATTGCAGTCTGAATTTCTATCTGATAGTCTGAATTTCAGAAGATTGCAGTCTGAATTTCCATCTTATATTCTGAATATCCGAATATTCGGACATAATATTTTTTAGAGTGATAGTCTCAATGAAGTATAATATTTACATAGTAAGAATATGAATTTTTAATCTATCAGTCAAATCGTGAACATGTCTATTTAAGTTAAAAATGTATTTAATACCACATTATTTATCTGATTTATATATGTATTGATTAATTTATTATGCAAAATTTAATTGTTTAAGCATTCATAACAAAAATAAAAAATTAACTTCAAATTAAATTAAAGTACGGAGACATTTAAGATTAAAATTTTATGAGTCCATCTGGATCGATTCGAAAATGAAAATTCAGAATTAAATATCATCATATACTTATAATATTCGAATAAGAAAGGAAAGCTCGGTAATATCCTTTACAAAAAGCTTGCGCGACAAAAGGGAAAGGGTTTGACGGGAATCAGCATCTCCAGCCGGTTTCAACGGAGGGACTAGTTTGTAGGAGCAACGCGGTCGCGATGTCAACGAATATTTATTTAATTGGCTGTTGGCGGTGAGACCAGCGAACGCGACTGCTGTGTTATGCGGGGGCGACTGGCACCGGAGAGAGTTCCAACCCGCGAAACGCCATCGATTTAATACCCCAACGAATAAAACTTGACATAATCTTCAAAAAATCAAATCGATTTTGAAAATATGGTCAATTACCATCAAGGAACGTAATGTTGAATTATTGAATATAAATTTTCCATATATTATTTTCCTATGATCCTATTTTCATTTCAGAGAATATATGACTGGATGGCGAGTTCAGAATTGACATAACCTTACTTTGAACAGAATTTATTACATTTTTGTCTTAAAACAACTTTTTTAAAAAAATACTCACAGTTCTCTTAAGAATTGTATTTAGAATTTTTCTCATAACAAAAAATTTAACATCATTGAAAAAATGTCCTAAATTAAGATATTATGTAAAAAAAAGTTTCGTACAATGTCTTGATCACTTAAGATTCTGAATTTATCGCGGTTACAAAAAAGCGTGCAATATAAAAGATCGCTGGAAACAATACATTGGCCGTGGGTTGGCAAATTTTTTATTCGCGCCGAAGGGATCGAAAGCGGTATTATCCAAAACAATTATTCGCGATCGTAATTTTTTGGTACAGTTTCTTTGTTGCCGAAGATATGCGCGCCTACGGGACTTAGCGCGTTTGTTTCGCGAGCGGAAGCCCCGTTTTTTCAGCAGCCAAAGACTCATAGCCGCGCCAAGATTTCCCACGAACGAAACATTCTCAGGTTGTAAATCAGCACTGCGTCGTGGACGATCATTGTTTCGAAGAGGTGCAGGAATTTCAAGGAGTCGCTCGTGAATTAGAATATATCCGCCTCAATTCATTCCCGATTCCAGAATTGCCGATTTCGTACTTTTGGATGCCAAACGTTTTGCTCTTTTTAATTGTCGCTTCTTTATATCATATATATAGGCAATGGTAAAAAACAAATGGTTTGTAATCGGACCAAATGGTAGTTTTGCTGAAACTTTTATTCAGAAATTTTTACACGTTTGAAAATTTTAGTGGAGAACCTCACGTTTCAAAATTCAGCTGAAAATCCTCACATTTCAAAATTTACGGGAAGGACCTCACGTTTGAAAATTTAGCAAAAAAACATCACGTACAGTTTCAAATTATTAAACGATATGAAAATATATACAAAAATAATAAAAAAAATTAATTGCATCATATAAAAGTCCAAAATATCTGAATTGTCGAGAAAGCAAAATTTAATGCTTGCTTTTTTCACGGCTGACTGCAGAGAATAAATATTGACTTACTGCAACGTAAACAAAACGGTAAATTATCCGGAATACTGGTTATCGTACGTAGAGTATTAATAAAATGGTTCAATAATTTGTGCTTGAATATGGAGACAAAAGCATGGCAAGCAATGTCAGAGTAGATTGGCGGATGGGCGCGTGTAGGCCGAGAAGGTGTAGGGCGTTCATATGTTTATTAGCCGGACCTGCGCATAAATAACGCAGCCATAAGGCATACGGGGTATATAAGAGAAGAAGGAGAAGAAGAAGAATCCCGACAATAAAATCCGGCTGAATCCCACCTAGAAATTTGAAACCGGAACACGTCTAGGATTTTAGTCCAGACGGTCTAGTTAAGAACGCATTAGTTATAGAAAGACAAACCAAACATGTATTTCTATATCGTTTATTACAAAGAGTTAAAATTGGATTCAAAAAATTAAAAAACTTCTTATACAAGATTTTTTCATATTTTGTTTTTGGATAATAAACACTACAAAAACAGGTGTTTTGTTTTAAAACGTTTTTGGCGGGAAAACACCAAAGATGTTTTAAAAAACGTTTTAATGTTTTATTTTAAAACATATTTGGTGTTTTCCCGCCAAAAACGTTTTAAAACAAAACACCTGTTTTTACAGTGTAGTCAATTGAGCTACTATTTTTAAGAAATAAAATTGATAAATGATTTTAATACTTATAAAACATGTTCTGAAGAACATAATTACTATCAAATCTCTTTCTTTGTCCACAAAAATCATATTAAGAACAACTGTTGAATTAAATATGTTCAATTTAGTCGTTTTTTGGAACACAGTTTATATGACTATGGTGGCACAACCTTAATAAAATGTTCTCTAGAAAATATAAATGATTGGTTTTTGTTATACGAAAAAACAAAACTGGTGTGACAATGGTATGATCATATATTGGAGTATTTTTGGTGTAAAATATTTGCTTCCTCTGCACCAACTTGTTTGGTGTTTCATTGGTGTAAATTAAGGAACAAACTATCTTGGTGCAATTATGGTGCAAAGTTGGTGAAAGTTTTACTGGTGCAAAAATGGTGCATTCGCAGTCGTTTTTGCACCAATTTAGCACCACGTGTACACCATGTTTGCACCAAAAAAAAATTTACACCAGTTTTACACCAAATTTTTGGTGCAAACCCCGCCGCCAGGGTACCCCACGTATTTTGACCCTTTAATCCTTGGGTGCCTTCACGACCTTTGAACTGCGCAGTGCGCGGGTAGACTGCTGCAATTGGCCTAAATGACACTTCATTCCCTCTACTTTTTACCCCCACCCCGGGTCCTTAATTTTTTCTAGCATGTCTTCTATGAATGCCGTGCGTTTAAAAAACCCTTTGGGTCAAATAGACCCTGGTAGGGTAACTGAGGGTTAATGTTCTGAATGCAAAATTTTTTGAAATAAAATTTTGAAGTGTTAATAATGTTTCATTGAAAAAAATTTAACAATCGTCAATAAAAGATAAGTCGCGTTGAAAAAATACAAATCTCCCATGAAAAACTCAGGGCGTGAAATAAAAGGTTAAAAAGAACGTTTTCTTCAAAATGACAATCTTAAAAAATCTGTTTAATAAAACACTATAACTCCGTGACTCCAAAAACATGATTTTTCACTTTAAATAAATAAAATTAATATTAGATATATTTATCGTACTGTATTAAGTTATTGAAAAAACACTTTCTTATTTTAGGCTCGGTGTGAATTGTGTGTGGGCGTAGGTAGTTTTAGTGATCCCCCAGAAGTTCAAGGATTGGCTCATCTTTTAGAACATCTGATATTATTGGAAGAGACAGAAGAGGTTAATATCTAAGAAACATTTATTTATACGAAATGTTTTGCTCGATTTGATATTATGTATGAATGAATATAATCATGAACATTTTTTCCTTCAGATGAACGGTTTTCGCAAATGCATTGACTTCTATAATGGAACATTAAATGGAGAAACAGCTTTTGAAACTACTCTTTATTACTTTGAGGTATCTAGCGAATACCTTGACAAAATATTGGACCGATTTGTTCAGTTGTTCATCTGTCCTATTTTTGATGAAACCTCTATTATAAAAGAAATAAAAACTGTTGACAGCGGTAAATGATCTTATCGTATATCAGTTTTAGAATTGCAAGATTTTACTGTGTATATGTGTTAAGATAGTAAAATACAATTGTCTTGTTTTTCAGAATTTCATCGATACGGAGATGCCAAATCATTATTGTTTCTTTTAAAACAATATGTTCAGAACGATCATCCAGCTGGAGGAAATTGTTTTGGTAATGCAAAAAGTTTAACCAATATTAGTACAACACGACTACGAGAAGAACTCTTTAAAATTTGGAAAAGGCATTATAGTGCGCATCGAATGACTCTTTCTATACAGGTATATTGTAGTAAATAAAATAAAAAACTTTTTAATCAAAGGTCTCTAAAGTGACTCGACAAATCAAGGTTTAAATTTTGCCTCTATTAAACTTTTGGATTTTCAGGCAAGCTTGCCATTGGATGACCTTGAACAATACGTAAGGAAATATTTTGGTGAAATTCCGAGCAATGATTTACCTCCTATTATTCATACTGGACCGGTATTTGATGTAAATAAATTTCATAAAATAATAAGGTTCAAATCAAGTGACAACCGTTGTAAGGTGAGTCGATCATTTCACTATCGCTAAATCAGAGGCGCTTTTTAAAAAATTCATCTAAAAATGTATAAAAAAGAATAAAATATACAGTAAAGTTGAAACATCCTATTTTTATTTAGATACACAATTTTCTGTTTTTTAATCATAGTAAAAAAATTATAAATTTTGGCTTACATAAATTAAATAATAATGTATACAATAAAAATGTATAATTTTTTACACAAATTGTAATGAATAATGTTTTTTTTTAGTTGGAGTTACTATGGGAACTACCATCATCTGTTACGATGTACAAAATCTCACCGAACGATAGAGTCAAGGAGTTACTATCTGTGAGAGGAAGCGGTTCTCTTGCATCTTATCTTAAATATAAAGGGTGGATATTTAAATTAGCATGTGAATGTCCAAAGGAAGGATTTTTTCATAACCAATCTTCTTGCTTATTTAGCATCACTCTACATTTGACAGATCGAGGTTGCAAGCATATCAAAGACATTTGCGACGCGATATTCAGTTATATTAATATGTGGAAATCCTTAGGATTTCCAAAAATGTTGTTCGATGAAGTAAGACACATAGCACATAGTAACTATAAATCCAAAATGAATAAACTCATGACTGAACGCGCTGTATGGATGCAATATTCTTCACCGGAGGATATTGTCTACCACGAACCTCAGTACGGTGCAGAACAAATTCAGGAATCCCTGAACGCTTTGGGTCCTGCAACAGTTAATCTTTCAATCTATGATTTGATGACAAGTAAATACGTTTTTGATAAGAAGGAAAAATGGTATCAGACCATATATTCAGAGGATGAAATACCAAAAGATTGGATAGAGGGTTGGAAAACTATTAAGCCTTTTCCAGAATTCCATGCGCCGAAGGCTAATAATTATCTAGTAACAGATCTCGAAATAGTAAATACAGCAGAAAGGTTGATAAATATGTATCCCATAAAGATTTATGATGACAAAATCATCCAAATTTGGCATCAAATTGGGAGCAAATATTTTACGAAAACCTATTTGGCTTGCTCCTTGAAAAGTAATCTGCTCAACTTTAGTCCTGAAGGGTACGTTTTTCTGATATAAATTTTATAAAATGGTTGAACAAATATATTAAATTTTAAGATGATTCTGAAATATGTAAAAACTTTGAATATATATTTTTTCAAAATAGTTTGTTCGTAATTCTGTTACTAGGGGAAAGTCGGGCAAAATGACATACTTAACACATTTTGCGATACACAGCATGAATATTGCACAGTAAACATTTGGCTACTTACTAGACTTTTTTTTAGACCCTATTGAATAACTAAAGCATTCATAAATATTTGTATACTTATTTTCGCAGTGTTGTAATGAATTATTTGCTGCGCGAAGCAATTAAATTTACAATTCATGACGAATTTTATCCAGCAATAATGAGCGGTTTGAGTTTTGACCTAATATGTGGACTAAATGGTATATCGCTGGAAATATATGGTTGGAGTGAGAAAGCACCGGTAATATTATCTCTTATATTAATTATACATCAAGTCTCGTTCTCACGATTAACGAGTAGTACAGCTTCTCATCGGTAGATGTCGCCACAAGTTTAGAGGAAACGAAAAACCCAACTACACGCCCGTCATAGTCTCCGATCTTCATATTGTTTCTTGTGTTAGGTGTGATCACAAGTTATTAATCAGTTTTAATTTAATTTCTTTGTTTTATTTACATAATGGGAAAACGCAAACGGTCAGAGACCGATGAAGAAGCGTCGTTGCAACGCTTATTGAAAAAGCAGAAAAAAATTAGTGAGAAATTAGCTAAATTTCAAGCTAAATTCCCGAATGCAGAAAGTGAGGTTACAAAGGCACAAACACATCACGTTGTTAACCCAAAATCTCAAACAAATGAAAATGAAAATGTTACAGATGAACTAATTCATTTAGGTAAGATAAAAATTTATTCTTGGCGGTGAACCTTTATAATAAAAAGGACCCGACCTTTTTTCATGATAAATGTGGCAAACCGACCCCTGAGCAAACTCAGATTAATTTGGGCGGATTAATTCTTGTTACAGAGAAATTCGTAACAACGCATCCTGTGTCGTCAGATATACCAGATGCTGAGGATCCTAACCTCATTTTATCAGAATCTGATTCTGAACAGACAGATGATTTAAAGAATTTAAGTCAAAAGATTCATCAGGCTACTAAAGATTCACAACAAAATGATGATTCTGCCAACAAAAAGATAATTCTTGATAACGATACATTAAATATTCTTGGCGATATAAAGGAACTTCAGGAACCTAAAGTTTCGGACTTGAACCCAGATTTGACGACACGTTGGGATTATTGGATGAAGAATGGCCTCAAAAAAGATGAAAAAGATCAGCTCTTAACCAATTATCCCAGATCAGGTGTTTTTGTGACGGAAGCCCCACCTCTTAACCCAGAGATTGTGACATCATCTCTTTTTCCTGACATGGCTAAAACAAGAGATAAGTACTTAACTTACTCGCAAAATATTTTGGGTTCGGCAATGATTGCTTTGGGAAGTGGGATTTCGATTCTTTTGGATCCAGAGGGAGAAATCGATAAATACGAATTATTAAAATTCTTGTGTGATTCTGGAAAATTGTGCGCTGAATTATACAAGCAACATTCCACCTCTCGAAGAGCTCTTATTTTACCCAAAATTACAGACAAAAAATACAAAAAAGTGTTGCAAGAATCGAAACCTGACACTCTTCTTTTTGGAAAGGATTTGGCTGAAAAAATGAAAACATCTAGGACTTTCGATAAAGCTGGACAAGATCTTTTTGCGACTCAACAACTGAAAAAAAGTTTCAATTCTTCGAATTCGGGAAACTCGAAGGGCCTGCCATACAAAGTTCAGGGTCAGTATCAGCAGGCGTCACGCTCCAAGGACCCTCGAAGATTTGTCAACTTCAAGAATCAACACGGACACAAAAAGAAACCCTACGAGAACAGCAGTACTCAGAAAGAGACCCCATCTCAGACAAACAAAAAGAACTAGAGGTGGGTTTGTTTGCAGGTCGATTAAAAAGTAAATTAAAAGAGTGGGAATCAATAACTTCAGATAGTTTTGTTTTGGGATGCATAAAAGGCTTCAAATTAAAATTCTTAAGTCAACCTGTACAAAACAGAATTCCGACAAAACCATTACTTAAATCTTCACAAAAAATCGACGATGTTAAAGCTTCGATAGAAAACCTTTTGTGCAAAGGTGCAATAAGGCCTTGTTCACAATTAAGAGATCAATTTATTTCGTCGTACTTTTTAGTTCAGAAACCAAATAAAGATTTTCGTTTTGTTTTGAATTTGAAAAAACTCAATCGTTTTCTTCAGGTTGAGTCTTTTAAATTAGAAGATGGGCGGTCGGTTTCTGGGCTTTTATCTCAAGGAGATTTTATGTCAAAAATTGATTTGAAAGATGCATATTTTTCGGTTCCCGTTGATTCTGAGAGTTCGAAGTACCTGAGATTTATTTTTGAAGGGCAATGTTATGAGTTTTTCGTGCCTTCCTTTTGGGCTGAACATAGCGCCTCTGTTATTCACCAAATTAATGAAACCGGTTGTACAATTTTTAAGAAAAAAAGGGTTCAAATCAGTTATTTATTTGGATGACATTTTATGCTTGGGAAATACTGAAGACAATTGCAGATTAAATGTAAACACTACTATAGAACTGTTAACTATGTTAGGTTTCTCAATAAATTCAGAAAAGACAATTATTAATCCATCTAATGTTATGGAATTGCTAGGATTAAAATATAATTCTATTAATATGACTCTCGAACTCCCAGAACCGAAAAAACTAGAAACTTTTGAAAGATTAGTGTATTTTTCAACACTTCAAACTTGCACATTAAGACAGTTAGCTAGTATTATTGGTTTGCTTAATTTCTGTTGTCAAGTTCTCAAATATGGACGTTTGTATCTGAAAGTTTTAGAACAAATCAGGTTTACGGGTTTATTGTTAAATGACAATAATTTCGATGCTGAAATTACACTGCCTAGAAAGTTGATTCCTATTTTTGACTGGTTCAAATATCAAATTCCGAAAGCAATTTTACCACTTCAACGATCTGGGTATGTCCGGGTGATTTATTCGGATGCATCCTTAACTGGCTGGGGTGCTCACTGCGAAGGTCAAAATACACATGGCGCATGGTCACTCAAAGAACGAAACTTACCCATTAATCATCTTGAGCTTTTAGCCGCTTTTTTCAGTCTTAAATGCTTCGCAAATGATTTAAGAGATAGTAATGTCCTTTTAAGAATTGACAACACGACGGCTATAGCCTATGTTAACAAAATGGGTGGTGTGCAATACCCTAGGTTGAATAAAGTTGCTTGGGATATCTGGCAGTGGTGCCAAGATAGAAACTTATGGATTTTTGCTGCGTATATAAAATCTAGGGATAATGTAGATGCCGATAGAGAATCCAGGGTAACAAACATAGATACTGAATGGGAGCTAGAAAATTCAGTATATAATCGCATAATAAATGTTTTTGGCAAACCTGAGATAGATCTGTTTGCAACGAGATCAAACACTAAATGCAAACATTATTTTTCCTGGAAAAGAGATCCGGAAGCGCTCGACATCGATGCATTTACTCAAAATTGGAATTTAGTTGGATTCTTTTGGGCTTTTCCTCCATTTTCGCTTATTCTTAGAGTAATAAGGAAAATTATGTCAGATCAAGCCTTAGGCATTCTTTTAGTACCCAATTGGCCAAACCAACCGTGGTTCCCACTTTTTATGTCTCAATTAATACATGGTCCAATCTATATAAACCCATCGCCTAACTTGCTGTTGTCACCTTGCAGGTCCATTCGCCATCCTTTGGCCAACAACCCGGGATTGATTGCCGGAGTCTTATCGGGACGACCTTCAAGTATAAAGGCGCTCCAGAAATAGCTCTAGAAGTGTTAAACGCATTATTGGCACCTGCAACTCACAAACAATATGCAGGCCCTCTTAAATTATGGCTATCTTTTTGTGAAAAGAGGAATTTGGATCCTTATAATGGACAAGTTAGCGATGTTTTGATTTTTTTAACAGAAAAATTCCAGGAAGGATATGCTTACGGTTCCTTAAATTCCATGCGAGCAGCCATATCTTTAATCTCTCCGGAAGTAACATCTAAAAATTCAATTTTAAGTCGATTTTTTAAAGGAGTTTTCCGTCTCAGGCCAATAAAACCTAAATATGACAAAACGTGGGATGTCTCTATTGTACTTCGTAAACTGGAACAGTGGTGGCCTTTGGGCAGTCTTGACTTGAGTTCTTTATCGCATAGACTGGCTATGCTGTTGGCACTCAGCACCGCTCAACGTAGGCAAACTCTAGCTGCAATTCGGATTTCTAAAATAAAACGTTCGAATGATCAGTATGAAATAGAAATCAGTGAGATGATGAAAACATCACGTCCGGGTGCATATCAGCCGCTCCTCAAGTTACCAGTATGGAGATCAGAGCCCAGGCTTTGCGTTGTGAAAACTCTTGAGCATTATATTGAAGTTACAAAGTCAATTAGAGGAGACTGTGATAAGCTTTTTATTACAATTCGTAAACCTCATGGCTCAGCAAGCGCTGCGACAATAAGCAGATGGCTAAAAAATGTTTTACTTGAGAGCGGTATTGGTTCGACGTATACAGCTCACAGTACGCGACACGCTTCGACATCGGCGGCTGCAAGAAAAGGTGTCGATCTTGGACTAATTAGAAAGACTGCAAACTGGTCTGTCAATTGACTAGTTTTCGCTAGACATTACCATAGGGATATTCAAGAAAATGGATCTTTCGCTGAGGCTGTGCTTAGTTGTTAATCTACGTAAACGTAGTCAACATAAATATTCATTGATGAAGTTTCTTTTAGTTTTTCTATCAATATGTTAATTTCTTACATTTTGAATAAACCGCATGTTCGAAAACATCAGTCCTGTGGACTCTTATTAACGACTCTAAACATCTACTCGTTAATCGTGAGAACGAGACTTGATGTATAATTGAATAATCAAACTAACTTACCTGTAAGTGAAGTTCGATTACAATTATAATAAAGTCTCGTTCGAAACGATTAA
>JABFPQ010000353.1:0-12408 GCA_022817265.1 Masnerella sp. ZL-2020
AGTTTACCAAAACTGCTGACAATAAACGTTTGGGTTCTATTTCCAATTTTCTGTATTTTCATTTGATCCCTTATTCCTGGTTTTTGTTGTTAAATATAAAGAAGTTATTTTGAAAAATTTGAAAACATTTTTTGTGAAAATGACTGAAAATTTCACGAATATCATACAAAATTATCAGTTTTATAAAAAGTTTTAGTGTCTTCTTTCTTTTTTATTGTGGTTTTAGTAACATAAACAAAGATAGCATTAGAAATACCGGTTTAGCCTATATAATACTATAGAGAAGACTGAGGAAAGATGGTATACATTTTCTTATAAAAAACAAACAATTGTTAAAGTTATTAAAGTTTACAACTGCATGATGAAAATTCACCTACAATAAAAAATTTTCCATCGCGTTTGTTTAAACGACACTGTTTATTTACCGATTTATTCATCATAGATCTTGAACGAGCAATTATTTTTTGTTGCAGGCAACGTTTTCGTAATAGCTGCAATTCTGATTGAGCGCAACCTGCAAAGTGTAGCTAACTATTTGATTCTATCTCTCGCTTTTGCGGATCTTCTTGTGGCATGCCTGGTGATGCCTTTAGGTAAGGATTATGTATTAATACAATTCTCGTTTGCGCAACAAACAGTTTCAATGAGACTTTTTCTACTTTTGATCGAAACGAATAATTCCCTTTCGGATAACGAATGTTTGCGCGAAATTGAAACCTTTTTATCCACTTGTTTGCCTTGCAGATTATAAAAAAAAAGGAAATAAAAGTGATTTTTGTTTGGACAAAATTTCGGCAATTTGCATGCAAATGTTTTCGAGAAGATTGTGTAGCTTTTAAATTCACGGTTGTTTTTTTAACGTAAAGTATTTTGGCATCTGCTTTATCGACCGAGTTTCATGTATTTCAAAAAATAAAAATGTTTTCGGAAATTTTTTTAAATTGATTTTTTAACAAAATAGTTTACATTTTTAATAATGAAATTAAATCTTGCATAAAAAACTATTTGTTAAAGAATGTTTGAATAAATAATTGTTAAATGAAATGTTGAATACAAATAATGTTAAATAACGAAAAATAATTCTCATAATACCACTACAAATTTTCATTTTCAATAATTTTGCAAATTTTGCGAAACATCTCTGTCGATAAAACAGATTTAATGTATCTCCTTAAGTTGCAAAAATTGCATATGTATAATATTAGAATGGTTGGTTAAAATATGTTTGGTTAAGACGGATAGATTTTAGTGGAGCATTGTTGGCAGGAGCCGTGTACGAGGTATCTCACGAATGGGCGCTAGGTCCAGAATTGTGCGACATGTGGACCAGCAGCGATGTACTATGTTGTACAGCTTCCATTCTACACCTCGTAGCCATCGCTCTTGACAGGTCAGTGCAACGCAAATCAACGGAACCGATAATTAATGAACGTCCGTGTATTTTTCAAAGTACGCACGAGTTTCGAATAGCTCACGTCTGTCTGCATTAAACAATACTCCGAAAAATGAATAGGTATTTTGGTTAAAAATGACCACTTTCGAAATTACAATTTAATTTTTTTACTTAAATTAATCGATTTCCAATTTTTATTTAATATAACTTCAAGTAGTAACGAATTTCAACTAACTTCAAGTCATAATGAATTGCAACATACTTCAAGTAGTAATGAATTTCAACTAACTTCAAGTCATAATGAATTGCAACATACTTCAAGTAGTAAAAATTAGGATTATTATTAAAGTACTGGCGAATTTCAACTAACTTCAAGTCATAATCAATCGCAACATACTTCAGAGGATAACATTTTTAATTGTACTAAACTGATAGAGAATTTCAACCAACTTCAAGTCATAATGAATTGTAACATACTTCAAGTAGTAAAAATTATGATTAATATTAAAGTACTGACGAATTTCAACTAACTTCAAGTCATAATCAATTGCACAATACTTCAAGTTATGAAGAATTTTAATAAAGTTGAAGTTTTAATGAATCAAAACAGACTTTGTTTTACACTAAACAAAAAGAGACTTTATTAATTCAAAATCACTAGAAACTTCAAATAATACTGACTTAGAACTCACTTCAAGTGATAACGAATTTCAACTAACATCAAGTCATAATGACTTTCAACATACTTCAAGTAGTAACAATTATGGTCAATTTTAAAGTACTAGTGAATTTCGACTAACTTCAAGTCATAATCAATCGCAGCATATTTCAGGTTATGGATTTTATTAATGTTAAAGTCGTAAATAATCAAAATAGACTATGTTTTATTCAACAACAGCAAATTTCATTAATGAACAATCAGTAGAAACTTTGAATAATAGCAAATTAGAACTCACTTCAGGAGGTAACGAATTTCATCCAACTTTAAGTCAGAATCAATTGCAACATACTCCAAGTATTAACAATTTTGAATAATACTGAGCTAATAGTAAATTTCGACTAACTTCAAGTCATAATCAGTTGCAGCATACATCAAGTTATTACAAATTTTAATAAAGTCAAAGTTGTAACGAATTAAAATCAACTTCGTTTCATTGAACAAAAACAAACTTTAATAATGAAAAATCAGTAGAAATTTTGAATAACATCGATTTACAACTCACTTCAAAAGGTAATGAATGAGAACAAACTTCAGGTTATATTAGTTTACAACATACTTCACGTATATTGCGAATTTCCAATTTAAGTAGAAAACCATTTTTCTCGGTGCAAAAAAAATTATAAAAAAATTTTATAGTACAAAATTTTTAATTAAAAATAGAATATTAAAAATAGAATATTGGTCCAGGATGAACATTAAAATGCAAACTGAGACATTTCCAGAAAAAACAATTCAAAAAGTAGTTAATGGTGAAATTAATGAGACCGATGCAGGAAAAGATAATGACGAAGAAAATGACGACGTTCAGGATCTGTGAAGGATGTGTTTAGCGGAATACTAGTATACTTGAGAGCAGCAATCAGGAGGAAAGTAGACAGCGCCGATATTCAGTTCTCTCTGGTTAAAAGGGAATCTGACATGAGTTTGAATTGCGCATAGTTATGAAGGACCGCTATACGCAACCATTGATTGATATCAACAATCTACGGCCTTTTTGTGTTGACAATAACTCTCGTTTCAGACGTGATGAATTTAGGATTCCGTCATTTTTCAAATGTCACCGTATCTGCCCTTATAAATCTTTTTATGACAATAATTAACACTCAATCGTTTACAGATTTATTCAATGATTTTATAGACGAATAAATGTATTTTTTCATATAATCAAATAAAATAATTTCCATATGAAAAATAAAAAAAAATTTTTTGGTTTTGGAAAAAAAATTATTGAAAATTAAAAAAAGGTAAAAAAATGGCAAATATTAAATATTTGTAACGAAAAATTTTGGTCAACATTTAAAAATAAAAATATTTAAAACTATTTATACAGCTTAAACTTTTTTTTAAAAAATCATTCAGGAAATATCAGACACTAAACAAATAAAATAAATTACAAAATTGAAAATTACAATGAAGATACTTTAACCCTTTCGCTCCCAGCGTTGCTTTAAAGCAACGCATTTAAAATTTCGATTTTCAATCAAATCTTGTAAAATAACAATGAAATAACGATTTCGTCTGTAAATTCTAGACTATTACAAACTTCTTCAAGTTGAGAATCTTATTTTATATACAAAAAAATTATTGTTTATGATTTATTTACAAAAATTATGCAAAACAAAAAAATTTTTCCAAATATGATTTTGGTATTCATCTGAATGACCATTTTTTAAAAAACACAAAGAAAATGATTTTTTTCGTTAAACAAAAATTCGGGATCGAAAGGGTTAACAGTATCTTTGAAAGACGTTTTTACGTTTAGTTTTTTCATTTTTACTGCATGAATGCACGTTATATTTAAGTAGTATAAAAAGCAAAACTTCATGTCGACAGAATGTTCGTATATTTAACCATAACGGAAAAACCATTAGTTTGAACAGCAGTAAACAATGTAATTCCTGTTATATATGATTACAATTTTTTGTTTTTATGGTGGTCTTAACGATCGAATATTCAGACAATATATATATGATGAATTAAGGAATAGTAAAACACAAAATATTATTTGTTAATTTTTTTGTATTATTATTACACTTGTGGCAATGGTGAAATTATGTAAATATGAACACGTTAGACAATCTCTGTTAAATCTATTTTATTGCAGTCCTGTAGATAAAATCATAATTCAGTATTTCTCCTATAATTATATTTTACAGTATGAAACGAATGAAACATAAATCACACTTGTACAATAAAAACGTACGAGTAATTGAAAACCTAAGAAATCATTTCTATTTATGAATGTACCAATTTATTCTTTTAATTATAAAGCGATTTTCTAAAAGTAATCTTGCATTTAGTCATTAATACAAATGAGGACATAATTATATCTTGGTACATTAAAAGCAATGAATTTCGTAATTTTAAACATACCAAAAAGTTTTATAAATTGGTCCATTAATTAAATGATTTAAATTGAATAAATTACGTCGCATTATTTATCCGTTAGTATATTATCTCTACGAAATGTTAAATGTATAAAATCTATATAAAATAAGCCAATTGTCACGTATTGATTTTTCCCGTAGCTATAATTTGGAAAATGTATGAAAAAGACATTCATTTTTTAAGTGTAGGTATTTATAATTTCTATAACCAACCCAAAACCTCTCATAAAAACTCCACTTTTTCGTTTTTGAGACAGGACTCTTAGGTAGTCATATATCTTAAATTTTTGTATGGCAATTTATGGAAAATGAATGATAATATTCATGAAAAGAGGATATACAATTTTCAAAGGAAAAACAAAAAGAAAACATCAATAAGGGGCAATATGCCCGAATCACCTAAAACATCGTCTATATTTTTAAACGATCACAAATTAGCCATTTTGAAGCTGAAACGGACGTTGTTTATTCCAATCTATAGGGATTTCAATGAACGTTTAGCGAGTACATATCTTTGCTCAAGAACTATCGATAAAAGCCTTCCTTTGATAAGGGTTTGGAGGGACGGTTATTCGGGCCAAATAGATCGGCTACTTCTTTCAAGGGAGAGTTTAAATCTCCAGAGAAAATGTACAGTTTTTTTCTGCGGTTGCATTTAACAGAAAGCCTCACATTTAAAAATGACCGATATAGAATTTCTTCAAAGGGGTGCGTATTTTTTTAGTGTAGTTTTCTGCAAATACAAAAATCTCGTAGTAACTAAATGATTTTTTTTTGGGAATTCAATATACATAATACCAAGTTTCAGTAGTCTGCTTTCGATATAAACTTCCTTTAAAAACTAAAAAAGATACAAAAAGTAATATCGAATCTCATAGAAAAAACTAACAATATTTATGAAAAAATGAAAATTTGTTTCGATTTCATAAATTAAAATAACAATAATTTCATGATAATGTGAAAATCACATCGGCATTTTACCTTATATCTTTTAGCGTGGTGATCGGCGATATCAGATTTATATATATATAAGAGTATAATAAATAAATAATCTATTAAATAATACCAAAATACTGATTCTATCTTATAACACTTCTAATTTGTTTTTAATTTCCTACACTAAAATAATTTTACGTTCTGTTTTTTTTATTATATTTTTTTTTCAACATTTGCATTGTCCATTTCTTTCAGTCATTCGGCCAAATTCGGAAACAGTAAAGTTAGTACATAAGTACCTATACTTCGTGATATGCTGTAATCATGTGACTGCCACTTAATCAACGAATTATCATGCCAACTCGTAAAGAAGTAAGTTTCAGTAACTGAACAAGAAGAAGAACATGCAGTTAACTCGACGTTTTTTCGTGGACATCGCGGGATCTTTGAATGTCACGATCGCACGTTCTCGGCGTCGCGGAATCATTGTTCGTGGTGACAATGACAGTGGACGTGTTTAGTCGATAAGAGTGGGCTTCGGTTTTGGCGGAGACACAGTAGTTCTGTCAAAAAGTGAAAGGTTGCTGGCATCCCCACGCAATCTGGATCCGTCTTGTCGCTTCGTGCGTACGACACGCGCGGCAAATGCCCGCAGTGTGTATTATTATTTCATTCAGTATTTCCCGACGGTGGCAAGGATCGCGCGCGGTCAAACAAACGCGTTTTGGACCCCTTCGGTCATTTTTGACCATCGGCTGCGATTTTTTGAATTGGGATATTTTTTCACGGGTTTGACGATTCGGAAAACGGATCTTTCGGAAAACGGTGGTTTGTGATGTAGTTGGGACATGAGTTAGACGTTCGGATCCGGAATGGCTAAGTCTCGCAGAAATTCGGCCGAGGCGGAATGCCGTTCCGAAAAGCGCCGGAATTCGGTGTTCAAAGAAATTTCGGAATGGCTCCAGCGGGGCTCTGAAGACAAACTCGGCAGGGAGTCGTTCAGGCAAATTTTCCAGGACGAGGTATCGAGATGCATCAAATGAGTTTTTTAATTGATAATTGATAAATGCAAAAATTAAAAGTTTTAGTCCGAATTAAAAAAAAGAAAAAGAAAAAAACCGACAAGTTTTTAGTTGCAAGCGATTTCTTTAAAAACGTTTCACATTTCCATCGAAAAAATGAAAAAAAAATTTATTTCGAAGGAATTACATGAAACTTGGAACGTGAGTGGATAAAGTGGATTAAATCATAACTTTGTCTTGTGCGAATATTTAATCAAATAAATTTTCATTATTTGATCAATTAATCATCAATACATCAATAACAATCAATTAATCAAATAAAAAAAATTGACTAGTCAAAACAAGTATTTCTCCAATTTTGATACATTTAAATATATTAACTTTAATGAGTGGGATACAATACTTTTGATAAATTAAATCTAATTTCTTACTTGTCAAAGTTATTTGCCTAAGCTAAAATTTATTTTAATGGAGATGTTGTTTTTAAGATCAACTCAGTGATTCATTATTCAATCTTATTATGTTTTCAAAATATTTTTTCGTACGAAATAATTAAATCGGTATTAATCCTAAATAATATAATAATTTAATACTGCATAGTATTTTTATACAATTTCAAACAACTTTAATTTAGATTTGTTGAACTTTTATGATAACATAAAAACCCTACGTGAGAATTATTTAAATGTTCGTTAATTGGAATAAAAATGTAGTAGACTATATAAATTGATGGTTCCTTTAATTAAAAACAGGGTTGGGTAAAATAGTTTATTTTTAGATTAGTAATTTTACTATTTAAATAGTAAATAGAAATACTATTTTCTATTTAAAAAAATATTTAAAATAGAACTATTTCAAATAGTACCCAACCCTGATTAAAAATTTAGGATTAACGTAGGAGGAAGGGTGTAAAATTAAGACAGAAAAAATGAGACAGTGAAAAAATTGTTATGAATCATTAAGATATAAATGATATAAGACACAATGAATTTGTTTATTGTTTCGTAAAATGTTACAATAATCTTTCTTTTTAGTAATTTTTGAGGTGTCTACATTTCTTCTTTTGTCTCACTTTTACTCCATTTCACCCTGCACGCCAGAATTGGAATAAAAACGACATTAATCGTCAAGTCGTTTCACATATAGAAAAATGTTAGAATATCACTTATTATTTAAAAAAGGTCAATCCTGAAGATGTTCAATTTAATTTTTATATTATTACTATTTATTTTTTTAAATACACTTCACTAAAATTTCATTTTAACTTCAGCTAATTTCATCAAAACAAAATCGTTTTCTAAACGCATGTAGAAATTTAAAGGTCATTCTCCCATATATCAAAAGTTAATCTTTGAAATACAACAGATAAACCTTACGCAATTTCGTTTTTTACACTTGACTTTGAACATGAACTCATTCTGGACCAAATATATCAAAAATATGCAGATAATTTACAATATTTTATTTTAATATTATGTATTTTATCACTTGTTTACGAATAAGTCATAATGATTTGAAAACTATTCTTTTATGCAAACGAAAATGATATGAATTATAATAAGACATTGTTGCTCTAAGCATGACGAGGCAAACAAAAAATTAATCAAATTCATAGTAAATTGAGATGTGCCCAATGAATTATAAACAATTTATAATTTCATACAAATACGACAAAAATCAACAATTCATAATGGTTATAATAATTCTAGTTTATTTTTGTGGAAAATAAGATGACAAATGACAAGACAAATTAATTTGATCATTTGTACTACTCGGGGATCAATGAATCTGAAATCGATTTAAAAAATTCTCTGAGATATTAATATTCGAATTTCTTAGAACCCTGCTCGTTTCCGATTGAATAATCAATTACATTTCCACCATAACTTCTAATTTATGAAATTTTCACCTTGAAAATAACGACTACGAAAAAAAAATAAAAAACATCTTTACTACTTTGTACAATATTGATAGAAAATTTGAAATAAATAAAAATAATAAAATTAATTTTTACATTATCAACAAGCATTATTTGTGTGTTATAGATCTATGTTTTTCAGTAATACATATATATTAGTTATTCAATTTTAATAAACATTTCCGGTTTTCGCTCATTTCAATCATTTTTTTTAAATACCATAAGATGCCAAATTGGACTATTTTAAAAGAATTCAATTTGTTATCAACCGATAGAAGTTAGGATTACAATTATTTAAATAAAATCTACTGATATAAATAAAATTGAAATTATACGTTTATTTTGTAAATAAATTGTGTTTACGGTAGAAGTTTTTCCATTCGATAAAGATTAAACTTTTATATATGAACATTATATATAAATGTTTATCACATAATTTTCAGATATGTCATAGATCGTTTTCGGGTTAATTTCAATTTAAAATTATATAGCCACTGCCTGTTCTAATCGAGAACATAATGAAATTCTTCCTAGAAAAATATTTTCTAGATACTATTAATTAAAATATCTCAAAAATGGCTCTATACACGAACACTATTTTTTTTAGAGTGTAGCAAGTACATTTTAACCCGCCGTTAGGCGTGTGGGGGTCACCATGACCCCCAGCGTCGAATGTTTTTCACAATTCGTTTCAACATTTTTTTTTCAATCGTCAAAAATTAATTTTTTTTCAATTGAAAAATCTTTTATTACATATAGGATATCATCTATGGGGTACAAATAATGTATCCATGCAATTATATGTATTTTTAAATAATTATTTATAAAAATATAACATTTATAAAATGGGGGTCAGGGTGACCCCCGCGCGCCTAACCGCGTTATAAATTTTGGCCCGCCAGACGGCGGGTTAATGAAATAATGATTATTAAAAACTAAAAACATTAATTTTCATATTTCATATATTTTTCAAAAATATCTTTTTCAACGGTACCTATATATACCTATAAAATAAGCATCAGTGAAGATAGAAGACATATTCATTTATATTTAAACGTATAGAGATTCGAAAAGAAAGAAAGAGCCGAACGATGCTTACATCTTTTTTACCACTGAAAGCTTGAGCCATTGATATATAGCAAGGTGAAAGATACAATCTATCAGAGTTTGTAATTTCCGACCGTTGATTTAGCTGACTTCATCACCAAATTCCTTTTCAAATTCAAAGATATCGGCTATTTGAAAGCTATATTTCAACAGGTTTCTCCTGTTCAATTCTTTCACGACAGGTGAAATTATTTTTGATATCATCATCGATCTAGTCATACATTATAACATTTCATGTCAAAATAAATCGAATGAGAAATGTATTAATATCAAGCTTTTAATTTTACATTTTAATTATAACAATTATTGCACTATCAATAATTATTATTGCAGATCAAATTTCCAAGGTTTTTCTTTTAATGTAATAGTTATAAACATTTTATGAAATATCACATTTTTGAAGATTCCGTTGTAATTTTTGTTATCAATTAGTTTATTTCTGTTTGTAAACATTTTAAGTTTTTTATAATCGAAATTTAAAGTTCGAATTTGACTATGTAAAATCAATTATTCTTTTAACATAATAATTATAATCATCATATTAATAATGCAAATATATATGCCATTATAATGTGATTATATCGTAAATTGCATGTTTTTCTTATGATTCTATTTCATTTAGTTTATTTTCATTATTTATTTTCATTCTTTAGACATTGAAATTTTAAAATATCAAATTTTCAGTTCGAATTTCTCTATGTAACCAAATTTATATGTTTATCATAATAATTATAACCATCACATTAAAAATACGAATGAATATATTAATAATGCTATTATAATATACAAATTCACATTTTGAATTTCCAATCGACAGTTTAAAATTAAAGATGTAGTTTCATTTACACATTGTGACCCTCCACATAAACTATTTACAAAAATCAATATTTTCACCGAATAATCCTTTTGAAAATAAACCTTTTTAAAATTAAAAAACAAGTAAAATAGGTAGTAAAACTAACACGCCAAAACAATATTTAACTTTAAAAATTTCTGTAGCCATACTTTTGAACTATTTAGAAGTTTGTTGAATTTTAAGTTAATTTTATTAACATAAAGAACTTGCAATAATTTGCAAGTTCTTGCGACAAATCCAGGAAAAATTACTGAACTGTTCGATACAAATTATCAAAATTTTCAGTAAATTTTACGGAACAGTTTGACAATTTTTAACGAGCAGCTCAGTAATTTTTCATATTTTATGGATTTGATCTCTCAGTACTTAACAGTTAATTTAATTATTACTGTACAATTCGACAGTTTTTATAAAAACTCTTAGCTACGTGTAAATTAAACACTATTTTCTGCTGTGAATGAGGTAATCCTATGTAAATTCCAAGAGACTCGATCCAGTGCAGATCGAGTTTCATTGTTAGCAAAGAAAAAAGAATGTGAAAATGATCGTCGTGGTCAAATGATCGATCGCGCAAAATATTTATTCTGGAATAATTGCGCTTTATGGTGACGTTTAAAGCGAAGTTATTCGCTCGTACGCGCAATCTACACCTGCACTCATACATTCATGCAGAGCAGCATCTGGTGAGAAAAGGCAGAAAGCCACCTGTTGGGTTGCTCGTCAGCCAGCTGTGGTAGAGCCGGGCGGGCAGCTTCTCGAGTAAACAGGTAGACTGGTACATGAACGCGAAGATGCGTTCACCGAGTCAACGTATATACACGTCGAGAATCTCACGCACACCATCGATGCGTAAACGCGCATTCGCAGCTGCGTGCGTGCCTCTCAACCAAAAATGACATTCAATTTCGAGCCAGTCAGCCAGCGTGTCTCGCTCGGTTGGACATGCTTCGTTCGACCAAGACAAGATTGATGAGAATCAAAAAATCACCCGGGACACATTTATTAAGAATTTACTCGTTTGTTTTGTTCTGCTGGCTCGCGTATTTGCGGACCGTACCATGAGGAATTCATTAAAAAAGTAAAATGACTCGAAAAAATGTGATACGTTTAAAAGAATTAACTACCACATTGTTTCGTTGAGAGAATCTCCAGATAAAACGTTTCTTCGTAGTAAACGTTTTAAAATAATTATCAAAATTAATTCAATGTTTCCTAATTTGGTTTTTGGCTCATCTATTTGGTTTCATTCAATTGTACAAGAAGTTTATAATATTTCAGATTATGTTTTTTTGCATGTGTAGGCGAACCTCAATAGATTAGTATGTAAAAAATATTTGGAATTAGGATAATTAAGTCATTTTTATAATCCCATTATATTTTTATTGTGAAAAAATACAAACCACGATTCTTGAATGTATATTAATAAAATATGAATTCGCTAAAAAAAATTAACTAAATAGTGGCAGTTGAAAAGTTGTGTGGAGAAAAAAAGGATTTTAGGACTTTTTAATGAAATATTTATAAATAGTTGACAAGAACAATAATTTTAAGCATTCATATACCTATGAATGTTTACAATATAACTACAAGAAAACAGCAACTCTGTAACAGTTTGAACTTATAATCAAACATTAAAATTTGAAGCTTGGTATCTAGAAATAATAATTTGTATAGTTCGACTTTATTTATGTTTTTGCACGTACTAACGCTGAAGCATATCAAAAGTCTCTTTTGGATTCAATTGAACATCGGAGGACTGTCCAGCATTTCCTGTTTTGATATTATTTTCTCTCTGATAATTTAGACACTGATGTGTTATTGCTACGGCCATTACTTGGCAATCGTTTAATGACGTTCCATCGCCATTTGTTATTAAATGAGAGTCCGCAGCCTTAATAAAAAATGCAATTATGTAATTATGATTATTTATAGGACATAATACATGTGAATAAAGCTTATTTTTATAATATCATTATTTTCTCATTTGATGATATTTGTTAGTAATTTCTCCAGAATATAAAACCAAACTCATTTCCCTAATATACTATTATATATATATACTTACAAG
>JABFPQ010000354.1:0-12397 GCA_022817265.1 Masnerella sp. ZL-2020
AGGGTTATACCCTCAGAGGGTTTTTGCCGTTTTTTTTTACGATGGAAATTAACAAAATGCCCCACATTTGAAAATCGCAAATTTTTGCCCTGGCTCAGGTGGCTCTTTTTTTTTTCCTCCAGTGTATTAGTTCAAAAATTCTGGGCATTTGTTGGAAAAATAAGAAGGATGTTTTTTTCGTTTCGATGGAGAAATGTCAAATTGAAAAACCCACAAAAAGGAGCATTTTATCTAGTATCGCGAGTATATTTGACCCGCTAGGTTGGATCTCGCCGGTTACGGTTATCGCGAAGCAAATTATGCAAAATGCGTGGTTAGCAAAATTAGATTGGGATGATCCGTTTCCACAAAATTTGTTAAATAAATGGCTGAATTTCCAGTTTCAACTATCGAAAATTGATAACCTTGAAATATCGAGATGGTACGGTTTTGATTCAAACTGTTTAAAAATTCAATTGATTGGGTTTTGCGATGCTTCTTCTCTTCCTTATTCTGCGCTAGTTTATCTGAGACTTATTACTAAAAACGAAGAAATTAAAATCTCGTTAGTTATATCTGAAACAAAAGTAGCTCCGCTCAAAACAATTACTATTCCAAAACTAGAGTTAGCAGCGGCAGCTCTTTTGAGTAAAACGATCAATCATGTACAGAACTCTATTTCTCAAAAAATAGACGAAATTATCTGCTATTCTGACACAAAAATTACATTAGCCTGGCTCTCAAAACACCCCGCGAATTGGAACGTTTATATGCTAATCGAGTTTCATATGTGCAGACAAAAGTCCCGACCGCTAAATGGGGTTATGTTCGCTCCAAACGAAATTCCGCAGATTTAAATTCTCGCGGCATTAACGCTCAAGAATTCACTGATTTAGATCTCTGGCAAGGACCAGAATTTCTGAGCAATTCTGTTAATTCTCGAATTCTCTGTTAATTCTCGAAGTGATACACGAGTTTAACACAGACGTCGGTGATCAAAAACAAACTCACGCACATTCAGCTAATAAATTGACAGCTTTATCGATTTTTAAAAAATTTTCGTCTTGGCCGAAATTACTGCGAGTGTTCTCGTATGTTTATCGATTTATTAATGAGCTTTTGAAAAAACAGATTTTGAAAAACGAGACTTTATCGAGTAAAGAAATAAATCAAACAAAATTGAAAATTTTAAAGTTCATTCAGAGAAACTATTTCCACACGGAAATCGGAGATTTGAAATACAAAAAACAACTGAGCAATAAATCAAATTTATTACCACTCAGTCCGTTTTTGGATGAAAATTAAATCCTCAGATTGGGTGGAAGATTATAATTTTCGTTATTAGAAAATGAGAAAAAACATCCTATTTTGCTCCCCGCGTGCGAACTCACGAATTCAATTATTCTACATACGCATTTGTATACACTTCATTTGTATTTGTATTTTGTATTTATTGTAAAAATCACTCTAGGTCTGAGACCTTTAGAGCATTACACGGAATAGAAGTTACATAGTTCGAGAAATATACATAGATATAAATAATTGTATCATGATCAGACATGACAAGATAGTAATATAGACAGAAAATAAATATAGAAAATAAAAGTACAATTCAAATTTATGTAGCAGTGACTAGAAATATATATAATAGGAAGACGAGGTTGATATGTGGGCTAAGAACAATCATCACATTTACACGTCGACAAGACTAAAGTAAAATATGTATTCAGCGTAAGATAATTCAAGTTTGTTCAGCTAAGAGGTATTGACGTAAGAGTTCCTTGAAAATTTCAATGGATGTAGCCTGGACGATGAAGGACGGTAGGGAATTCCAGAATTCGGAGGCTCTTATAAGGAAAGACCTTTTGTACGTTTCAGTCTTGGCAAAGGGGATAGAAAGAGTAAAAGTACGAAGTCTCAGTGTGCGCGGAATTTGGCTTTCACGTATGACGAAGGCAGATTGCAAATAACTAGGAGCTTCACCACGTAAAATTCGGTAAACAAGGGTGCCAAGATGGTAGCGACGTCTGTTGGAAACATTAAGCCAACCCAGTTCACGAGTAGCAGGTGATATTCGGTCAGACCATTGCATGCGGAAAACAAATCTAACACAGGCGTTGAAAGCTTTTTGAAGCATGTAGTTGAGTTCTTCTGTAATACCTGTCAGAAGCAAACAACAGTAGTCAAGTGAGGGAAAAATAAGTGTTTCAATAAGATGAATTTTGAGATCACGATTCATCATTTTTTCATTACGCCACAACTGTTTAAGAGTAGACCAGATCTTTTGGAGGATCGACGTGATGTGGTTTTTAAAAGTTAAAGAACAGTCGATCAAAACTCCCAAACTTTTGACAACTTCGGAATACGGAACTGAGTGATTTTCAACATTAATTTCAGGTAGATTTGCCAGGTCAAGACCCCTGACATAGGGCTGGGATCCAAGCACGATACATTTAGTTTTCAAGGGGTTTAAGATGAGCTTATTTTCCAAAGCCCATGAAGAGATCCTTTCCACATCCGCTTGAACCTCGGCAATTCCCCGAAGAAGATCACAAGGTCTGACATGCAGATAAATCTGAAGGTCATCTGCATATAGAAGGTGCTTACAATGAACAAGCTGCTCAGAAATATCGTTGATGAGAATGGAAAAAAGTAGAGGCCCAAGGACAGAGCCTTGGGGAACACCAGTTGTGAGAGGTTTCCACAGGGATTTATTACGTTTCTCATCAATAACAGCTTGTGCCCGCTCAGAAAGATATGATCTAAACCAAGCAACCGTCTTCAGCGAACAACCGAGCCTCCGCAGTTTGTCTTCCAAGATATTGTGGTCTACAAGGTCGAATGCCTTGGAAAAGTCGAATAGCACTAAAATAGTCAGTTTTCTATTCTCAATAGCCAATCTCACATCATCAAACAACTTCAAAAGAACAGTTTGGGTAGAATGATACTGTCGAAACCCTGATTGAAAGGGATCAAAGAGATCATGGCTGTGTAAAAATGAGGTCAGTTGGTCGGACACAGTTCTTTCTAGAATCTTTGAAAATGCACAAAGAAGTGATATTGGACGGTAATCAGATGGGAGACAAGGTGAGGAAACTTTGTTAATGGGGATTACTAAAGATTTCTTCCAGGGACAGGGAAAGGTAGAAGTGGCAATAGAGGTGTTGATTATGTCAAGGACGCGAAATTCGATCGCAGAGTACGCTTTCTGGATATGGTCTAAAGACAGATTATCATGACCACATGAGGTGGAGTGAGAACGAAATACATATTTCTTCAGTAGCAAGGTGTTGATTCCCACAATGTCAAAGGATCGGTCGAGATGAGGTGCAGGAGGGTTCGCTGCCAAAAAATTGTCAGGTCGTGAGGAGTTCTCAGTGTTGACTGTAAACCTGACAGACAAGTCTTGTACCGAGTTCACAAAGTAGTTATTCAGATCATCAATCGTCATTGATAGGACCGAAGAACTACGTTTTTGAGAGACGAGTCCAAGTTTACGAAGTTCACGCCACAGTTCAGAACAGTCAGTTATCACAGACAGACGATTGTAATTGTATTCATTTTGGGCTCTACGAATCAACGAGTTGACCAAGTTCCTCTGACTTCTGAAAATGTGATAAAGGAAGGGAGTTTTATTTCTCGAATAGGCTAGGCGTAATTTGTCCCTTTCATGCATAGCAGCTTTAAGATCGTTGTTCATCCAAGGAACAGTTTTGCCTTTAATTTTGAGTTTTCTGAGGGGAGCAAATCGGTCTAGACAGGTTATAATTTGGTTTGAAAGTAAGCAGTTTTTGAAGAAGTTTTTGAAGTCTCTGTAAGAAATCTCCAATTCCTCTAGAGGTTGAGTTTGGATCTCGTAGGTTAGGTATACCATTTCGTGGCCCGAAAGAAAGGGAAAACCTGATTGTCCTTTAGATTGGATTTTACATGGGTCGTCAACAATAATTAAATCTAGAAGAGTATGGCTGTCAGCTGTATGGTGTGTTGGAGTATTCCCAGAGACATGTAGATTAAAAGATGTTAGATGGAGACGAAGTTGGGTCGACAACGTAGAAGTACTCAGCAAGTCAATGTTAAAATCTCCCATAATCAATATATTCGCGTATCTGGGGAGAAAAGATTCAAAGACTTTTACTAGATCAGTTGGGAAGTTGAAATTTGGCGGCCTGTAGACTAAGATTACCAGTATTTTATTGTGGTGGCAGTGTAATTCTACTATGAGAAATTCCGTAGGATCCGTGGAATTACAGGTCGATCTCAAAAGTATTTTGAATTTTAATGATCTATGTACATATAGACAGACTCCTCCCCCAGTTTTATTGATTCTATCATTTCGAATATTGTCATAATTTCGTAAGCAAATCAAACTATCAGGATGTTCTGGTTTAAGCCATGTCTCAGAAATGCCAATCAAATGATAAGTGTTTTGGTAACAAAATTCAGAAAGATCAAAAAAGTGTGGTCGTGAGACTATAGATTGCGCATTTATATGGCAAGCAGACAGCGAATTTGAGAGTTGGGATAATAGCTGAACAGATTGTGATAGTCAATTCGGGTCAAGGTTGACATTTGGGGGATGATTGTCAATTTCAGTAGTGAGACTATTGTGAGTAGAACTATTTGAAGGAGGCGATGTACTCGGATGAGCAGGCGGGATTTTTAAGTCTGAGAATCGAACAGAACTAGCATTATCTTTTTCACGCAGGTAAACAACTCCATTTTTCTTCCAACAGTATTTAAATTTGTTGCTCGCAGCATACTCTTTAGCTTGATGAAACAGTCTACGCTCTTCAATCGTTTCGCGTTCATTAATAAAAATTTTCGTAGCTGCAATATCTGGATTGAATTCGCTAGTCCACAGATCACCCTTGTCCTTTTTTGCTTTGAGCCACTTGTTACGTATAATAGGGGTAGTAAAACGGACAATCAATACCGATGATTTCGATTTTTTAGAGTTAATTGTGTAGTACAGTGCTAATTGATCTTCAATGAAGACTATGTTCAATACATTTGCCAGGCGTTGCAGGGAAGATACAGTGTCTCGTAGTAGAAGGTGAGGGAGGCCAATGATGGCTATCTCAGAATTACGATAAAAATCAAATTCCAACCTCTTGCGAAAATCAGAATCATATGATGTTGTAGGTACAGAGCTAGATTCAAGTTTACTCACACGCGTGGACAAAGAATTCATACCAGCGGACAAAGAGTTCATACCAGCATCTACCTGAACAAAAAGACTTGAATGCTTAGTAGTAGTTGAAATGACATCATCGACTTTTGAATGTAAATTAGTTATGTCGGATTTAATTTCAACAAGTTCATCAACATTAGATTTAACGTTGAGCAAGTTAGTGTCCATGGTAGTAATTTTAGTGTTCATATTGTCAACTTTAGTGACGACAGTGGACATCAACCTACTAAGCGAATCAAGTTCCTTTTGGAGGTTAGAATCCATCACAGTAGTAGAGGTGGCTTGGGCAGAGGTTGCCTCAGCTGAGCCGAGTCCGAAAGGATTAATCCTGGTCGGATGTATTGACACGTCGAGTGCATTTTCAGGAGGATTTAGAATGGAGTAATTGACATCAGGGTCACTGATTGCGTCAGAAAAATCCATCATGTTAGATCCTTTCGTTCTCGGATCAGCCAAGCAACGAAAACATTTCAATGTACTAGGATTCCCGTTGACAATTGTAAATTTTCCACAACTCTGATGATAATTGTTTTTACAAGTGTTGCATTTATATGCATTCACAACATTACGTTTGCACGCAGCGCAAGGGGTAAATGATTTTGAAGCGTCGCTCGGCTGATCCATATTTTACAGTAACAATTAAGAATTGATAAAGAAATAAGGCAAAAGTAATATCAAATAATAAAGTGATAAAACAATAAAGTATAAAACAGTCAAGTGTAGTAAGGTAAAGTCAGTATATAAAATAGTTAAAATATTTACCAAAATAAGATGAAATAATTAAGTAAAGAAATAGAGTTAATACCAAAAATGAAGTTTGAATTATAATTAATATCAATAAGTTAATTAATTAAAACTATACGCAACTGGTCCAAAGGAATCAAACGAGCGAGCAAAATTAACAAATATCAATTGAGTTGAGTTTGTCGCAATAAAGTTAATCGAAAGCACCACGAAAATGTGTCGAAACAAATCAAGCCCAGAAAAGTAACACTATGCAGAACTATCAATTAGCGAAAATAATACTCAGTATCAAACATAAATATAAATAGAAACACAAAGAAATTATATCAAATTACATAATATTTAATTAGCCCGGTCAAGTAACGCTATGAAAAATATCAATTAGCTAAAAATCAAAGCTCAGTATCAATAAACACAAATATACAGAATAAGGCAAAAATAAATTAAACAATTCAACTTTAAAGTCAGATCGGTGACACTGATCACGAGTCAATAATCAGTAATATGAGCTAATGGCCAGTTAATATCATCATCAGTAATACAGTGCTCATAATGCATTAAAACAAGTTAGAACAAGTTGAACGTCCTGAATATAAGATTTTCGAGCGTGTGTTTACTCAAATATAACCTGAACTGTCAAGCAAGCACGCCGGCCAGTCAGTGCTCGGTGGTCGAATTCAGGGATATGCAAGTCCATGAAATGTGCGCTGTTCGATATACGCCTGTTCCTCCAGAGAGAGCAGGTGAATGCGTAGAAACGATGAAATAGGGCTGGCGATAAAAAGAAAGTCCCTAGGTAGAGCAGACCGAGACACAGCAGTTCCGGGTTGGCGGAATTTTCATGGCAGGCAATAGAAAAGGAAAGATGGTCGGTCCTCGTCTCACTCACGGCCCAGCAATCAATAGATGTAATTTATAGATGTAATTTATTTACAATTTGCTTTGTGATGACGCACTCAGCAAAAGCATGCCTTTGATAAAGTGAGCTTTATCATTAACAACTGAGTACTCACAAAGCCAATTCTGTAACAGAAAAGGCTAACAGAAAAAGTGAGTGATTGCTCAGATTGAGGTTAATATTCACAGCTCACAAAAACACAGTTTTCTGCCAATTTACAAAAAGATATGCCACAGATCAATTGTCATGTGTGTAAGTTGCAGACGAATGGTAAGATTTAAACAATAATCAACCAGAAGATAAGCAACAAGTGACAGAAAACTGAACAAAAACAAGGACGTCAGACAATGCACATGTAGTCTTACGCACCGCAGTCAATACAATGACTTCATGGGGGTTAACAGCTCACATTACAAACAATTTGAAATGAATATTGGATTATAAACGCGCGGAGAAGCGTAAAATCTGTAATATACAAATGTGTCATATGCAAAAGAGAGAAAGCAGAATTAAGTCATCAATACATGGCTTCGTTACCAAAAGAGCACTGTCGGCCTTCGCGAGCGTTTACTCATGCGGGAACAAACTACGCTGGACCCTTTTTAATTCGCGAACAGCAAGGTCGTGGTCATCAGAGCTTTAAGGCTTATTTAGCCGTTTATGTATGTTTAGCCACAAAAGCTATACATTTTGAGTTAGTCACACGTTACGACACTGACGCATTTTTAGCTACATTTAACTGATTCGTTGCAAGACGAGGCTTGCCGACTTGCATGTATTCGGATAACGGAACCGACGTTATCCATGTATTCGGATAACAGAATGAACTATCATTTAGGCCAATTGCGGTAGACGACCCGCGCAAATCAAGGGTCGCAAAGGCACCCAAGGATTCAAGGTTCAAAATACGTGGCGTAACTGAGGGTTAAACATGCAAGCGGCGGAAGGAGTAAATTGGAAATTATTCCCTTCGCTTCGCCGCATTTCGTGGACTTTGGGAAAATGGCGTGAAAGCCGTCAAATATCACCTTAAAAGAATAATTGGAAAATTCACCCCAACATGGGAAGAAATGATGACAATTCTTTGCCGCATAGAAGCTTGTTTAAATTCAAGGCCGATATCAAAATTACACGACGATCCAGAGGATCTCGAATTCTTGTCCCCTGGACATTTTTTAATTGGCACAACCCTTTTGTCACCGCCAGAAAAGTCAGCCCTGGAATTAAATGAAAATCATTTCCAGATGGCAAAAAGTGACCAAAATAGTGGAACATTCTTAGAAAAGGTGGAGCTCAGAGTACTTAGCTACACTTGAATCGCGTCAAAAATGGCGTCATAAAAATTATAATCTGGCAATAGAAGATAAAGTTATTTTGAGAGATTCAAATAACCCTCCATGTAAATGGATATTAGGTAAAATTATCGAAATTTTGCCAAGTCGAGATAATTTAGCTCGTACATTTAAAATCAAAACGCCAAACACAATTTTGACTCTAAACGTCAGTCAAATATGCAAATTAGTTAATAATAAAGATTAAAATTAAATGCAGCTATAAAATAATTTAAAACTGGAAATTTTGAAAAGAAAAGAAAAGGAAATCAATTTTAACCCTTAATTAGTCGCGTTGTTTTTAGTGTCTCTTTTCCGCGCTTGAATGACATATACGAGTTTCTTTGTCATTGGCGCCTGAGAGGCGCCACGCGAATGATTAAGGGTTAATCAAAATCCCTGGAAAAGAGATTCATTTGCCACCGAGAAGCAAAGTATCAAAACAATGCGAAATTCAAAATATTATTTCCAACGAACTTTGACCAATTCTGATTTTGACAACTTGATCTTCGCCGATCTCGAGAACCCTATCCTGGACTCCGACCTGTACGGAGAAGTTCTCAATGGACTGAGGGCAGAGTTGGAGAAATTCGAGGCGACGATACAAGACGAGCGGGAGCCAGAAGACGACGATTCGAATAAAGACACAAATGGGAACCAAATTAGTGAAAATCCAGGTATTAAATTAAAAGTGCTATTACAGTGCTACTATTATTCATTTATTCGATTTTGTAGTAACAAAACATTTTTCCTTTAACGTTCCTCTTTATTTCATTTCTATACCCACAAGCGGCTTAGCCGCTGTGGGATGATCCCTGGCAGCTGGTGGCGGATGATTCGCTGCCCGCTGTCGCGCTGTCTGGAAGCGAGGCTGTTGCACCCGCGTAACCATTCCAGCTCCTCGTCGTCCTCTAGCAGCCCTCTGAAAAAAAATATTAAATTTAAAAACAATTTGACAGTAAAAGAAAAGTTACATTACAACAAATCAGTTATTTACCTTTGGCTGTGCTTTGCCTTGAAAAGCTGAAAATTAAGAGGAATATTAAAAAATATTAATGTTCAAAAGAAAAATTATTCTTACATTATTTCACTTACGTTTCATCGTTGACTGCGAATATCACACTGAATAGAAAAGCGCAGAGGCCAACACTTTACTTACTCTTTCTGTCTTTGCAAGTTCAAAAATACATAACCTTTTTTTAAGGGGTCTTTCCCACTTTTTGGCCTGACAAAATTGATTAAACTTTAGATGAGGTTTAATAACAAACAACTGTTTGGATGTTTCTGAAATTTTTACTCGTCATTCGTTGAACATTAATAAACAAAAATTTCATATGTTGTTAACAAAAAAATTATCCATTTCGAGATGGCGCTAGTGACCATAAACTCAAAGGTTTCCTCGCTGCGTGCATACTTACTCAAAAACGATCCATCCGATCTTTATGAAATTTTGAGAGCTTGTTAAAAACACTTTTCCGGGGATCATGCAACTGCGCTTTTTTTGTTTACATAATTTTAAACAATGTTATAAACAATTATAAAATTTTTTACTCGGTACGTAAAGTTTTCCGCCCTCGGTACATAATATAATATATATACCTACTATTTAATTTTATTATTAATCAATATGAAGTAATATTATAATTATTTATATATTTCTTTTTACAATAAAATTAATTTTATTGAATTATAATGTACGATTTTATAATAATAATATTTAATCAGCAAGTTCACTATATAATCTTACTTTCAATGTACAAATCGCATGCTATTAATCACTATGAATGTTTAGAAATATACGTATGATATATATATTTCTGTGGCAGAAAACAAAAACCAGTTAACTGACTTTTTGAAAAAAATGACTTATGCATGAAATCATACTAAATTTTATATGAACTTTTCATTTTTGAAAATTTCAAAGTGCTACAAATGTTATTTCACGATTAATCGCAAGCTTTGAAAACTAATTTTTGGCTATTTTCGTGCAAGAAACAGTTAACTGCATTTAAAACCAGTTATCTGTGATTATATTTTAATATATTTTAATATAGGGGCAACTGGGGTAATTGTGACATCATGGGGTAATTGTGATAGGTGATTTTTTAAAGGAAAAAATCGTTATTCGTTTTTTATTTCTTGTCGTTTTAAAGATTGAACTTTAGTCTTTCAATTTATACTATAGTCGCAAATTTTAATTACATTTTAAATAAGAAAAATTACATGTCACAATTACCCCAGTTGCCCAATAAGTTATATCTTATTAAAATTTATTTAATTTGAAAAAATATTTTCTGAGTGTACATTAATTTTTTCCTTTTATATTATATCATATTTTGGATAAAAATGCATTTAAATATAAAATATTAGGGTGAATGCACAAAATCATCACGTTTGAAAATGATGTACGTGAAGGATCTCACGTTTCAAATTTCACGTGAAAATCCGCACGTTTCAAAATGTACGTGAAGGACCTCACGTTTCGAAATTTGGCTGGAACACATCATGTTGGGAAATTCCCCTCGTAATTCTCCATTTAAATTTGAAACGTGAGGATTTTCACGTGATTTGAAAAACATGAAAGATCATTGTGATTAGTAACATTTTACAAGTCAATAGTTAGTTAAGCAAACAATAAACAATTTCAATATCTGTTTTTATATATTTATGATTGATTTGAACATATTTTATCTTTGTCTCATTTTTACCCCTACTCATATTTACCCCACTTCCCCCTAATCCATACAATATATTACAAATGTTCAAATTGTTTTCTAAATAACGAATATAAATTGAAAAATTATACGAAAAACGGTACATAATTCGGAATATTTTACTCAATTTTACCCCATTTCAAAAGGTAATAATCAAAGCAATTAATCAAAATAATTAAATGAAATCATCAAACCGACTGCTATTAATTGTAAAACATTAAGTAAAATCGTCCAACTAATCATTTTTTCCAATATAACGAAGCAAATAAAAACAACAAAAAAGCGAAATAATAAAAACAATAAATTCGATAACCAATTATTTCAATTTATTGTCAATTAATAAATAAGAAACATTTATGAAAAAAACAAAATGATAACAAAAAGTCTTTTCTTTGTGTTTCAGGTGAGGATCGCAGGATAAAATTAGAAGCAGAATGAGAGCGCGCGATAAGTACTCGAGATATGAAAATGGTCGGAATAAGCATAGGTCAAGCCAAAAATGACCCCTGTGACACCTTTTGCAATTGTCCCCTGCTCTTTTCTGCGCTGACAACCGTAATCGCAAAATTTATTCACTTGGCATAAATTATTTTCCTCAATAAGGCTTATTGAAGAATACCTTTGATAGGTCAAATGATGATTGTCGTATTTGGATGAATCGGATCCGTAGCGCGCAGTTGAGACAACTCTATTTATCGTTGATTGAGATTACGAACATCGCTCTGCCAGTCGATTCTAAAGAACGAACAAATTTGACCGCCGCGTGACCTTTCTTCCAATGACTCTGCCAGTCAAGAATTCATTCGTCATTGTTTTTTGTCCTCACTCGCACTATTTTCAATTCTATCTATTCCAATTATTTTCGCGCAATAAAAAAGCCATACTATATATAAAATATCGCGTAAATAAACTATTACGTGAAGTTCGTGCTTTTAAATAACTCGTTTGAAATAAGGCGGTAAACTTTTCCAAGTTGCGGATTTGGTATTTTCAAGTGGAAAATTTGACTTTTGGATAGCAGTTTTGATATTCGAGTTGATTTAATATAAATAGGGGGTTTTTTGTTTTTTTGTACTAAAAATGTTTTCCGATAAATATTTGTTGTAAAGTAGAGCATTTGTTTAAAAATGGAAAAGTGAGAATTAAGTACTTTTAGTGCCAGTTTTTTATTTTTAGTTAGTGAAAATGGTTCAATCCAATATTTGAAAAATGTAAAAGTTTCTATTTTATTTTACATTTTTCTGTTTTTTTTTTTGTACAGTCCCTATTTTTAACTTTTTTTAGTCTATATACAAAAATATCTAATTTTTTCTCTAATAATAATCTTTATACAAAAATATCTAATAAAAGTGTCTTAATTCAAACAAAGTATCTTAAACTACGAGGTTGGTTGTCTGAAAATTTTAAAGACACCTAAGAAATAGAAAAAGACACTGATATCTTAATTAAGACAACTTTTATTTTGTTAATTTTTTGTTTTTGAATAATTTTAGGTTGACAACATACTTTTCCATAAATAACACCTAACATTAATATGACA
>JABFPQ010000355.1:0-12386 GCA_022817265.1 Masnerella sp. ZL-2020
TTTAAGTATTTAATTACTAATTACAAATTACATTAGGATCAAGTATTTAAATACTGTAATTAAATAAGATATGTAATTAATTACAGTATTTAAATACTTTCAAATAAGATACTGCCCAACCCTGGTATTTGTGAAATGATGAAAATGTTTTAAAAGACAACGTATATTTACATTAATTAACAATTGTTCATAAATGAAGGAAAATAATTTGATAAAATTATCAAAAAAATACTTCAGTTATATACAAATTTTATTTAAATCATTACATAAATTACAATGAAATCTATTTCAATTATTGTTCAAATAAACATACACTTAATCTTAATGACTTGTTGTTTATATATTATGTAAGGTTATCAAGGAAAACATATTATATATTACTTATATTTATTCAACAAATAAAGAAAAACATAATTATGAAAGAAACTTACATAATTTGTATAATATAGAATCCAGCAACAACATCAACAACAATAACAGCAATGAAATAACTTCAACAAAATCTACTTCTATACGCAAATTGGCACATTGAAAACGATTTTCACGTCATAGTGTAATAATTTACTTAAACGTACAAAATCAATGCAATTAACTATATACACGTCTAGCAGTTTTCAGATTGATCTACAATTTATAAATACTTATCGGTTATTATAGAGAGAGAATGCATAGAACGCACTGAATCGATTATCCAATTTCCCAATCGAAGTCAATAAAATTCAGGAAATCATATTCACAACTCAGAGTCAATTCACAACTTAGAGTCAATCCAGGACACGTAACAATTATGATATCAAATTTAATATAGTTTATCTCACACGTAGGGTAAAAGTGCTACTTTTCCCACTAAACTTGACTGGAAAAGTGCTCACTTTTTCAACTCAATTTGAGTGGTAAAAGTAGGCACTTTACTCTCTTTTCCCACTAGTGAAGTAAAATACTATTATTAAAATTGTAAGTTAAGCATGCGTAGTAAATCTTCGTATAAAAAAGGTTTAACATCAATAACCCATAAGTAGTCGAGGTGGTTGAACTGATCAAAGAGAACTTTGAACTTTCCTATTGAGTTCCTCAATGTTTTGTTTAGGGATTGCACGTCCTGCAAAATGAACAAATTGCTTTAAAATGCAACATTTGCGGATTGAATGCTAAAATTATTTAGAAAATTTTGAAATTAAATCTATGGATCTAAAAATCAGACTTCCATATTGTGAAATTCAGTCTATTGGTCTGAAGCTCAATCTATGGGTTTGAAATTCAGTCTTCCATATTCTGAAAATCAGTCTAGTGGTCTCAAATTCAGTCTATGGATCTGAAATTGAGACTTCCATATTCTGAAATTCAGTCTAATGGTCTGAAACTCAAATTATAGATCTGAAACTCTGACTTACATTTTCTGAATTTCAGTCTAGTCTGGATGAACCAACAATGCACATTCTGAGAATTGAATGTGCGAATTATTTAGAAAATGTTGAAATTTACCTCGGGATGCGAGAGCCAGTCATTGTAACTGTAGAACAATGCAATTGGAACTTTGATGTTGCTGATTCTGTAAAGTGGTGGTTCGCCAGATCCATATTTTAATAAATTTCCAAAGTATCCATAATCATCTTTATGAATTTGACATGAAAATAAATAGCATTGCAAATTTGTATTTTTTAATTCCTTATAATTTTTTAGTATATTTAGTATTGTTAAAGTTGTAGTCCTTAAAAATATTCCTAGAATGAACAAGAATGAAAATCTCACTATTTTCATAACTTATTTCATTATCACAAGTTGACAATGAAATTCATTCTTACATAACATGATGATAAAAAAAAACAAAGTCGTGTAAGGAAATTTTAAATCTAACCACTATTGATAATTTGTCCAAAATGAATAAACTGCTTCACGCTGGATCCCGCAGGCACGTGACTCATTATCGCCAGCAACAAAGTTTAAAAAAACGTGAGCCTATTAAAATCTGTCCATATTCACCGATAAATTAATTTTTTATATCAGTGCTTGTTTTTCATAAGATAATGAAACTTGATATTTTAATACCGTTATACAACGTTATCTGTAAATTAATATCACGAAGGGATTATTTGATGGAAAAGCGATGATTACTACATTAATTTGCGCCTGATCAAAACCACAGACCATAAAAATCAAGTTTAGGCAAACCGACTGCAAAAGTGAATCTTCTGAACAAATCAAATCTGAAGCTAGTTTGATTAGTTCGTCTGTTGGTTCTATTGAATGAATTCTTAGTATTCCTAGAATGAACTGTGAACCAAAAAATGTATGAATTAAAGTAACAATATATAGACAATTAAAAATTTTGGCTTTTGAGAAGTGTATTGAACTTACATCTGTTGCATAAACATATCTGGAAATATATTCAGTACAGTATTGTATACATTTTTCCTAAATAAGCAATCGGAGCTAGAGAAATCATCCTGTGAACTTTATGGTTATATTCTAATCTCTCGCTGGCCATTACATAAAAAGCTGTGGTTTCCTGGCTGTGACCAATATAAACCAATTTTTGTTGTCCAGTTTGTTTCGGGATATAGTGAATTTTCGCAGGAATATCATAATAACCAATTTCATGCCAGCTGAAATACAGACCAAATACAATTGATTCTCACTTTCATAATTCTATTTCATATTTACAACTAACATTAATGCTTAATATGAAAAATGTTAAAATTTCTACCTGAAATCCTAAAAACTATCAGAATTCACATTAAGTTAAGTATGATTTTTCGAATAAACATTGTCCCTAGCATTTCCCATCCAAACGTCGAATCCTTGATCAGATAAAATGAAACCTGCAAGTGGTTTTGACGTTAATTTGAATTTTGTTCAGTTGGTTGACGCGAATTAACATACAATTAAAAACAGTTATCATTGCAAAGAGTGTTGCGACCAGTGATTCGGTGGAGTTGGAGAATGTATCCATCAGCTGTTTTGACGTTGTAATTGTATCTGTTGATGATTTAGATCTGCAAAATAAAGGAGTTAATTAATTTTCAAATTACAATTGATTAGTATAATGTTAAATACAATTTTGTAAAGTTAAAAATTGAGTTTAGCTTCTGAAAATTGAAAATTCTGAAATTGTTCATGAAATCATTATTTTTTATTTTTTTTAATTCAGATCATCAAAATCTTACTTGAAAATTTTTGTGACGAAAATAAACATTTTTATTTAAAAACTAATGCTCTTGTTTGCAAACTTTGATGTAAAAAATTATCATAACATATATTTTTTATTTCATTGTATAGTATAATAGGTTGACTTTAAATATCGAATATTTGTTTAAGCAATATTGAATAATTAATTTCTTTTTTCACACGTCATTAATTTTTGCTGGATATAATTAATGAATTCCACAAGTAATTCAAAAAATGTAAATATTCATGGTTGCAGATATTTATATTTATTGATACGATTGTGTCTGGTTTCAATATAAGTAATTTTCCAATAAAAATGAAATAAAATTGTCCATTTCACATTTTGTTATTTGTTTTAATGTAATAAAATAAATAAATATATGAATACTCTGAATCCTTAGTATAAAAATTACAATCCTTATAAAAACTCAAATAATCAATAGATCACGTTTTTCATTTGATCATAACTTTTCTTGAAATTATTTATTAAATTTACTATGTCATCGTTTTGACAATTAAAAGTTGCGCAGAAATTAACCTAAAATGAAAAACATGACATAAAGCCGGTTTGGTATTTATCAAAATTTGCAAATAAGGAAACTAAAATAAAAGAGCTCACCATTTTTTTTATAATACTTTTTATTTATGGCTTATTTTTCGACGATCAACCAGCAAAACTCGAGCACGTTGTGTAGAACTGACAGCGTGGACGAAGGCAAGCACAATTCACAAAATGTTTGTGAATCGATTCACAAAACGATTCACACGAGTTTGAATTGATATGACTCCCACGATCACGACGAACACGGCGAATAAGAAAATTGCGGCGAATCAGAAGACTCGGTCGCGTTGGTCTCGTCGCGGACATCGCAGCGTTGAACAACTGTCAGCTGACAGTTCACGGCGGCCATATTGCTGTACTCTTACGGAGTTTTCCGCATGCGGCAGCACTGGGGGCAGACAAACGGAATGAGAAATCATGCTTCCGTCTTTGTCTTCGCTTCATTAGGTCACGTGGATTGGCAAGAGATGGGCGAACAAAATTCGCGTAAAGATTGTCGCGCAGCTGTCGTCATTTACATTTTCATTTTATCTTACATATATTATTATTATACACTATCGAACCTTGCCTCGTCGGGTCGCTTGCGCGACCCTTGATACAAACTGTTTGCATCATGTTTTATCCATTAACATACTATTAAAGTATAAATAAGTTATTTAAATGTGCATTTTAAACTACTTAGTAAAAATTATTTTTCAAATGAATGTCCCTCAACAATAATCTGTCCAAATTACACTTTTTTTTTACAAAAGTTAATGTTTATAGTAAATGTTTAAATAATATTTGGATTTTCAACTTTTTGTAGAGATTTTTTTATACATATTAACAAACTTTTTATACATATTAACAAACAAATCATAAATCAAAACTATTCTTTGTTAGATATAAATATATCAGAAACACTTTCTAATTCTAAGTCTAGACAACAGAACACAATGAGTACAGTGAAAGTTTCTCCTATTCTAACTCGACTGCATGGCTTAATGGTTTAAGTATCTTGCTCTGAACGTGAAAAACCCGAGTTCTATGCTCAGCTATTCTCTTTTTTTTGTCGACAAAAGCAAACTGTTTGCGCAATATTGCACCAAAGTTTGACCAAACGGATGCCGCAAGCAGTTTGTGCACAATTGCAGCAAAGTTTAGTCAAACGGATGCCGCAAACTCTTTGCAGCAGAACTATAGGTAAATGCGGACGCACGTTGCCACAAACTTTGCACAAAACTACACAACAGGTTTCATGAATGTTTGTGCCATGTTTGCTATCATTTTGCTATCTGGGTTGTCTAACTTTGTCTGTTACACACATTTATATGGTATGTTTTTAGTGCGTCTTACCAATATGTTTTCAGCATTGGTTTAATACTGATCCAGTATATAAAATTGTTATTACCGACAAAAACGTGGTCAGTAACCCAGGTCGACAGAAATAACCAAAACGTTTGAAATTAACAAAAATTTCAAAAACAGTCAAAAGCAACTATGGTGACTTTCGATCCTCCAGAGGTTCATGAACAAATTAAGATGTAATTAACGATGTGTTTTCCAATTTCACGAGTGGAAAATACATCTGTCTTCATTAGAAAAGGGTTTACTTCATATGTCAAAAAATTATCTTTGTAATACTTCAATATCTTTTGATAAGAAGCAGAAGTCATGTACACTTGCGTATTTACATGCAGACATTAAATGTAAATAGCAATTACATGTATTAAATTACAATATATGTAATTCATTTTATTTTATGACAATAATATTAAATCGTTACATATTCAAATATTTTTTGGGCGATCGTCTGTCTATACATGCAGACATACAAAGATAAAAAGAAAGGAAGAGAAATTAAGAATTTGGACGAAAACACTGTAAGTAACGCTGACATTATACTTGGGACACGGACGTCATAATGTTAAAGAAAGGAAATATTTATTTATTATAAAAACTTACGTTACGAAACGGTTTTGAGATTTCACGAATTTCGGACTTTCTTTATGGAAAGGAATATCGCCAATTAAAATTTCAGAATCTATCTCAAAACGAGACTTTATCTTCTCTTTTTGTTTCTTTATCCGTCGTCCAGAAGTGGGAGATGTTCGCATCGGATTCATTGTGCTTTGTAATTAGAAAAAACGAAAATAATATGAATAAAAAATAATTCCAAAAGTGTCAAAGAAGTTAGATTGCTATTTTATGTATTGAAACCCCGTGCGTAATAGGCTATTATGCAATCGTGCGTAATAAAGCGTATTACGTACGCTTAAGCGTGCGTTGAGTTGAGCTCTAAATTTTATCTAAGAAGTGGAGAAACCGCGCGTTCTCGTTGCGACTGCAGTGGGAGAAAGCGATATTTCTCCTACTAGTTAGATTAATATAAATATATATATATTTCCGTATATTATACTGTCCGTATAAATAATAGTATATTATGCAACAAGGGAGGGAGATTAACGATTATTTGTAAGGTAAAATAGCGACACGAGACGAAACCGAGGACTGCCGAAGGCAGCCCGAGGTGTAGTCGGGTGTTGCCATTTCAACCGTGGAATAATTGCTAATCCCCCCCTTGTAGCATACGATATTTTTTGAACAAGTGAACATAACCTACGTTTTAATTGTTTGCTTTGAAGGAGAAAAACGCTTTTTTTCCCGAGTGAGTGCTTTATTCCCTAATTTGAATGACTCTCTCCCGAGGGAATAAAGACGCGTTTCTGTCCCTCAAAGCAGGCAATAAAAAGGCGGTGTATGTGCGGTTTATACAAAAGTAGTTTCTGTAATACTTTTTATATTCTTTTGACCATAATTATAGGATGTTTGCAAAAACAGGAACTCGTTTGAAAAATTAGCGGATTCAATTTTTTAATTTCGTTATTTTTATTTTTACCCCAAAAGTAATAAATAACTCTTCTCGTTTTCTAATTTATTTGCACTTTTTGACCAGATGCAACAATTTTAGAAATATGAAAATGGATTTAGGAAAACATCAATATTAATTGCGTTACCGAAAACAATTCCAATTACGCAGTTACATTAGTTGACCGCTAGTCAATTAGCGCAAAGGCTGCGTTTAGAATTATTATTTGTTAATTTGTTGTACAAAAGATCGAATCCCCCGTTATTTGATCAATCATATTGTTTTTAAAACATCCTCAAGTGTGTTAAATTTTGTCGCAAGTGCACAATAATGCCGCATTGCATGAGTTACTGCGCATGTGGACGTTCGCAAAAGCAGCTTTTGCATGCCCTATACGAAAAAAAATTCTTTGAATGCGTGCATGGAAGCATGCAATGCGGCCATTTTTGTGCATGTATGACAAAAAATATTCAAATGGTTATACAGCGAAAACCGCATGTCCATATCTTATCGCTTCAACCGATTCCCGTTAAGTTTGTACAAATCTGTGTTAAAATGATAGTTCGTCATATATATGTGTAACCAATAGCAGGCACTAAGAATACACATGACGCCGCTGTTTGCATATGACAGGAGTAGCATTATGTGAATTACAATCGAAAATAGATTAACATATAATGTTTCCAAATGCTGTCATTTCTTTATTGCAGTATTATTTCAAACATAAAATTGTATTTCCACATTATTTTTGTTTTTATTTTGTATTTCGTTTTAAAAAGCTTAAGCATTAAATTTTTTTCCAAATTTTGAATGCTACAATTGTTTAAGTATTAGTCGCTGATTGGCGCATACGCATTCTTAGTTCTACTGTCCGTGATTCTGCCCGCCATTTCATGAACGGGAATGGGATAATTCCGCGAAAAAGTTAATTGTTACTTCATTGTAAACATGACAACAATGAAGCAAGTGTCAACAGGAAATAGTATATTATATGCAACGAGGGCGCGAAGAGTCATTTCGCGTGCACGTAGGAGGAAAGCGTATTTGTTGCGTCGCACATGATGTTTAATAAATCTCGATTAAATAAAAGTAGAAATCGAACTCATTTGACGTTTGACTTTTCATTCATTGCAGTTTCATTTAAGGGAACATTCTACTTTGTTGGTTCAAAAAAACCTTTTTTTTGAGATTTTTTTTCTACTGTACAAATCAATTTTTTTGTATCGGGTTTTTTTTGCTAATTATTTATTGTACTTGTAACTATAAACACGAATTTTTTCATTATAAAATATTAATGTTAACATGTTAACAAACGGCTACGTTTTTAGTGCTGCAGCGGCTGCACGCGCTCCGCTTGTCCCTCCTCCAGGTCGCTGTATTGGCCCGAAACACTTGAATGAAACGTTGTTTTAAAGATTATTGTATTTTCTATACCGTAGCTATCAAAAACATTTTTCATAAAAAATTAACAAAATGGTGGACATTTAATAGAAAAAGTTCATTTTCTGGGTTTTAATTTTTTTATATTTTCATGAATTAAAAATCCAATTGCTATTCAATTCAGTTTATTCTTGTCTACGGTATAGAAAATACAATTATCTTTAAAACAAAGCGCTTTCGGGCTTTGCCCTAAAGCATTTTGAATCCCTAGGGACAAAAAGTTTCACTTTTGTCCCGCTCCCGCGTGATAAAAAATAACTTTGGACGCTCGGGCGCACTAGCGCCCTCGGCTAAAATATACTATTTCTCATTGAAATCTAGTTTGTTTTACCTAAAATACATCGCCCATGCAATAAACCAACCAGAATTTAATGATTCTGCAGGTTGCATCTCTGTATTTTTTTTAATTGTTTACTTTCTTACACTCTCAAATAACGGAAAAATTGATTTTCGACCTTGTCGTCGAAGTCAAATATAAGGTCCTTTTCAAAAATAAATGTTAAAATGTGAACTTTTTTAAAAATTCAGTTTTTCAAATTAACTATCCTGGAATTGGCTGATTTTGCAAAAAAATATGTTTTTCATGTTAATAAAGCTAGAAGTTTAATTTTAGATCATTATTTCAAAATGTACTTAAAAATGAAAGTTTAAACTACAGCAGATTAAATGCAATAATCAAAAAATCTTAAATATGCTTTAGGGATCTATCTAAACCTTTCCTGAAAAATGAGCCATCAACCAATTTATTTGTCCTGATTAAACCCCCTCTCCAAAACCCTTATCCACGAGGGGCATGTTTTGAGGTATGAAAAGGATTGAAGTTTTAACGTCTCCACGAGACCTATCGGTGGTCGTAGGACTTTGGCAAATATACGGGGTTGAAGTTAATTCAATTCTCTACAATTTGAGACAAAAACTGATGATTGGCCTTTAAGTGACCTAACTATGGCCATTTCAAAGTCAACTGTGGCCATAAAAGGCCATTTTAAGCAGAAAAGTAGATTTGAAAGTTGATATTTTTTTTAATTGGCCGTAATATTAAACTAAATGTTAAAAAATTTTCAACATGCGTTTTTTAACCAAATTTTGCCTTAAAATATAGAAACAAACATCCACAGAAGGCAAATCGACCAAAAAAGTCGAAAAAGATATTTTTTATCAAATGGCCATTGCATGGCCATTTGAAGTTGCTCTTGGGTTAAAATATATATATCTCCAAAGGGTATTCGTCCTACTTTTCCACCATGGAAATTAACGAAATGTCTAATATTTAAAAATTGGCAATTTTTCGAATTTAGACTAGTGGGCACTTTTGTGAACTATAATTTTGTGCGTCCACCGGTGAGAAAGTTTCAATATGCCGGCGTGCTGTATTTTTAACAACTATAGGCACCCTATAGGGTATATGAAAATGTTTTCCACATCCGTCTGAATCTGCTACTATACTCCATTTGGATTATTTTTCTTTTTGTCCAGTGTTTTCGCCCACTTCTGATTGACACCGGTATCATTCGAATATAACTATTAATATTAGTTTATGATCACATTTTAAATTATTGAAACATGAAATTATCTGTTTATACTTTATATGGGTATATATATTATAATTATAGTTCACATAAATTGTATCTCCTTCAAAGCCTCAATGTCATGAAGATGTGCAGTTTGTATATGGACAAAATGAAAGAGAATGGTCTAAAAAAGATGGTTTCTAAACAAACATAGTGTAAAATTTTCAATGTATTGCAGGGAAGAGTAGTACAAAACCGATTCAAAACCGAAACCGAAACCGTTTCATTCGGTTTTAATGGATAATTAAATATAAAACAATAAATAACTCATTGATATTTGTAATTTAATTTTACCAAAGCAGCAACCAAGAACCTAGTCCCATTTAGAAAAACATTTTCCAACAAGCAGGCCCTCAGAAACATTCACAATATAGGGAAGTAGCCAGCAAAAGTAAAGCTTGAACCCCATACACTGGATCTCTTGTTGGAGTTATCCAGTTTCTGTCCAAAGGAAGTTTATTAATTTAACAAGAGATGACCCTCTGTTGGGGCAAAAAATAGCACCCCCTAAGACCCCAGTCAGATCTCCTGACTGACAGATTTCATTTCAAAATTTCAGAATTTAGAGTTGATAGTTGATAAAAATGGAGAAGAAGTCATGTCAGATAGGTCAGCTGTGAATTTGAGTAATGATGTTGCACATGCTAGGCACTTAGATAAAATGAAAGAGTTAAGTTTAGATTTGAGAAAGCGTTTAAAAATGATTCCATTAGATGTTCGAAGTGGAGAGGTGACGATGATATCAAAATTTGTTGGAAGCAAGGGAATGCCAATTCGACGAGTAAAGGAAATACCACGCTATTTTGATTTTCTAATTTCAGGAAAGGCACATGGTCGATATGAAACTAGTGGAGGCACTGAACCAGCATATCTAAAGAAGTCATTTGAAAGTTTAACGTTTGGGATTACGGAGGTGAGAGTTCATTTAGAAAGTGTGGGATTAGAACCAAAGATTAGTTTTAAGCCTGAAATGAAAACAGCACTTGGTGAGATTTTAACGAAAAAGGGATTGGGAAGTGTACCAACGCAAGAAAGTAGAGTATCATATGTCATGGGAGTTTGTGAAGTTATCTTTCTGATGGGACAAGCGGCTCAGGTTATTGTAGAGAAAAGTAACGATAAAATATTTGGCGGGTCAGATAGTTATAGTGGAGATTATGTAACTCGATTTGGAATGTTACAAAACAAATTTATTGATCAAGCAGTACCATTATTACCAGCAGCCCCTTATTTGAATCCGGCGCAGTATATAGACGATGTTATTAAAGACCTATTTTTACCAGAACATCATCGTATGTCGATTGGGGAAACAGGAACAAAAATTATTACAAGTAACAAAACAACCTTTTCAACTTATGCGTGTATTACTGATCAATGGTTTGCGAAATTTAACCAAATGTACCTTAATGACTTGTTATCTAGAACTAAGTCCGTTGAAACGTACTTATCACAACATAGAGTTTTAACATTCAATCATGTACAATTAGAGGTGGAAAGCCCGACGGCTTTTAACTATAGTATTATACCAATGTGGAATGCAATTGAATGTGATGGGAGTTTAATTATTTACATTTTACAATTAGAACAGCAGAAAAGGTATTTAGATGGATTAACGAACTTATTGATGTCAACTGGAGTTGTTAGTTTTATTGCCCCTCATGAAATTACGTCGAGACCTAGAATAGCACAAATTCGAGATGCGAACATTCTGCAGGCGTTAAATTCTATCGTGGCAACGTGTAATGATGCTGATTTCTTTAGAACGTTAAGTTTAGACATGTCTACGACTTGGGTTGATGTGGATATTAAATCTTCGATCTCGAGTGATGACGCTATGATACTGCTATTACAAGTGTTTTCAATTTTGGGATGGTACAATATGTTTCCTGCTATAGCTGTGGACAACAGTGGTTATTTGATGTTCCATTTGTTTAGAGCTTTACAACGTTTGTGTCCAAAAATGACAAGACAATACCTACAGACGGTTGGATTTTGTACTCGCAATGGAGAGACGATATCTACGGTACAAGAATATTCAAAAATCAATGTAATTACAGGAGAGATAAAGTTTACCTTATTAACAACACAACCGACGCAGACGTATAGGTTGATGAGATCAATTTAGGATGTTATTCGTTTACGAGATGGTCAAATTGTTGATAGCAGAGATCTTGAAGGAAATGAGACACCAAGGATTCGAAATTTACGCACTTATTATCAGCCTTGGAGCTTTGTTGGAGCTATTGAGCCAGAAAATGCGAATGATGTATATCTGATGAATACGCCATTTAGCGAAAGAATGAGCGCAATATTCGACGTTGTAACTAGCATTGCACAAGAATACAAAAAGACGAATGCCCAACTTACATCAAAAACGACTTTTGGAGGCAGTCAATCAGGTGCGATGGATGTGATGAAGTTGTTTCAAGCCTACCCACATGAGGATTACATTTTATTTTGTCAGAGATTCCATTGTGGGATATACAGATTACGGGAGTTAGGTCAGAATTCAATTTTTGCATTGGATGACACGTTTGTCGGAGGATTATTACCAAGAAATAGAACGATGTCTAAATACAACAGTTTCAAAAACCACGAACGTTAGCCCTTTCGTAGCCTTGTATGGGTACACACCGTCTTTCGAAGCGGAGAGTACGCGAGAACTTTTGATAGATAGCGAGCGTTATGACCAACCCGAATCTATACGCGAAAAGGTCACAGAAAACATAAAAAAGCGACAGGCCGAGTACAAACCGAGGTACGACAAACACAAAGTCCCCAACGTCGTGTACGAGATCGG
>JABFPQ010000356.1:0-12379 GCA_022817265.1 Masnerella sp. ZL-2020
ATCTAAATCTAATGCCGTTGTTGTTGAAGTCATTTCTGCAGCTTCAATACCAAGCACTGAAAAATAAAAAATTTCCGTAAATATTAATATTTCTAAAATATCACGATTTGCTATAATAAGTTTCCCAAATATCTAATAAATACAGTTTATAATAATCTCATATTTTAAAATATAAAAAAATACACATACAATGAGAAAATTTTTTGGCTGCTTCCTTTTTCGAGATGGACGCACCTCGATGTTTTGACGAATTCGAATAATTATTCCTTTTATCAACGTTCTTACAGAACTCTGCATAGTTTGGTTTAGAACCGTAAGGTAAACTGCAACAAATAATATAAAAATCGTGATGGCTATAATAATGTGTGAACTAATAAACAAAAACATACAGAGGCGTGCAAAAGTATTGAGTCAACAAGTTTTTTTTGGATATTTAATGTTTTAGAAAAAAATAGAACAACCATGCAAATAAACATGTGCACTCATATGTGGAGTATATAAAGAATACAACACCAAATTAAGAATGTACAATATAAAATAATTGGAAATAAATTAACAACGAAAAATAGTTAGACTCAATATTTTGACATGCCGCTGCTTATTAATATGAATAAACCATCTTTTTGTATAGATACAAAACGTCTTTTCATAATAATTTACCTTGCCGAGTAACGATTCCTTGAATTTCGAGGACTTCCATGAGGAGATAAAGGAGGTAAAGGGGGCGTTACAGATGACACGCTCTCAGAAAGAGTAGAATGGGCCATAGCAGGAATATCACGTGGTTCCAAAATGTTCCTTAATTCAGTATCTACTATATCAACCCACTCGGAATCTTGACCTAGAATTGTATGAACAAACTATTATAGAATTTGATATTCAAGTTCATAATTACAATTTTTTAAGAGAGGAAAAAAATATATATCCACGCCCTAGACGAAGAACACTACGTTTAAAAATTCACGTAATAACCCTCACGTTTCAAAATTTCGATGAAGTACCTCGCATTTCAAAATTTTCGTGAGAATCGTCATGTTTCAAAATTTACGTGAAATATCTTGCGTTTCAAAATTCAGGTGAAAAACATCACGTTTAAAAATTTAGATGGATAATTACGAGGGAATTTTTGAAACGTGATGTTTTTCAATTAAATTTTAAAACGTGAGAATTTTTAGCTGCATTTTCAAACTTGGGGTACTTTACGTCAATTTTGAAACGTGAGGATTTTCACGAGAATTTTGAAATATGAGGTCCTTCATCAAAATTTTCAAACGTAGTGTTCTTCGTCTGGGGCTTCGATATGATGTTAATTTTACAAAAATTGAAACAGATATCTGATATATGGTAACAAAAAAATGCAATTAAACCTTGTGGTGAAATTTGTTCCTCGGGAACAGCTCGTCGACCACTTGAATATACAGCGGATCCTCTTCCTGAATCCACATTTGAGGAACTCTGACCAGTTTTGTCGTAGTCAGAACCAGAGCCTTGGATTTGTATCTTCAATCGGTCGATCCCGTGTTCTAAATCGTCCTTACGAGACAAATCTTTCCCGGAATACATATCCTTACAATACTGCGAAACATTTTCCATTTTAGAATTGTCAAGTTTTTTGCTTTGGCCATTCATTTTGCATGGGAGCTCTTGGTTCTTTTCCTTTTCCGCCCTCTTTTGAATATCTTCGATTCTTTTTTGAACACTTTCGCATTCAGTCGTTTGTACATTTCTCTTTATTTGACAACTTATTTCTTCCTGACGAATTTCGTAATGTATTTCTTGGGATTCTTCATCTTTGTTTTGCGGCAGTTTTCGTTCATATTCAATTTGATGATTCTCCATTGATATTTCATATCTAGAAATATAGTTTTCTATCAAAATTTAGTACATAGGAAATCAGAAACATGTTTGTTTTTAGTTTATACAATCTTCAAAAATGTAATAATTTAAATAAAATTAGAAAAATAAATTCCTCACAATTTTTCATCACAGTAATTTTAAAAATCCATTTTATCTAGTTTTCAAACAATACATTTAAAAATATATAATTATATCTTATATTGAAAAAACTAGAAAATACCTTGTAATTAATATTATTTTTACCTTTCTTTTTCAGTAACACCGTCAATTGTCGATGACAAATTTTTCGCATTTTCATGGTTGGATTTAGTTGTAACATCACCATCAGGCAATTCTTCATCCTCAAAAGAAAGTTGTGGCTGCGAGATAGCTTTTTCGATAGCACGTCCCGAATTTTTGCGCTGAAATTCATTTCCTTGGTTCGTGTCTACTTTCATGTAAACCTGAGGCATGCCGTATCTTGGCGATCTACCTTGATCTTGAGCATAGTGATAATAAACTTCCCGCCCGGCAGCCGCATTATTTTGATTTTGTCGCGAAGTACTTGGCAAATCAATTTGAGATCTGAAAATGATTATTCACAATCTGATTTATACAATTATTTTTTAAGTTGATGAAGTATATTTATTTAAAAATCAATATAACCATTAATGTTATAAAAATTAAAAACTTCTAAATTAATTTTTAACTTTTCATTAATTTTTTCAAAAAAATTAGATCAACTATAGAGCTTAACCTATATAAATAAAGAAGGTTAAACTTTACCTAGACATATTTTGTCGAGCTTGAAACTGTTGATAATTGCTATTAAAATGTGATCTAAGCATGTTTTGTTGCTGCTGCTGTGGGTGTTGTTGCTGTTGATGTTGTTGTTGCTGTTGTTGTTGATGTTGTTGCTGTTGATGCATCTGTTGTAATAAATTTCTTTGATGTATGCTTTGAGCTTGTTGCTGGTTAAATCTTGAGTTTTGAAGCATGTGACTTTGGTGCATGACTTGCTGAGGATTCTGATAGCCTGTATTTGGTGACTGATTTTGATGCACTGTAGTAGACTGCTGCATCTGCATCATATGCTTCATCACGGAATTATTCTGCAAATAGTAAAAATTTTGTTCAAAATAATCTATTCAAATTTTTACAAAATACGATATATTCGAATAGTTTCGGTGAATTATTCGTACTTGAGAAGAGTTTTGATGAATTCCTTGATGTGCATTTTGATGTTGACTCGAAATGCCGATCGATCCTTGCATAACATAATCATTAGAAACATTTTGAACCGTTTGGCCCATGGAGGGTCCTTGTGCAAATCCTGACACTTGAGTCTGATGGGCCATTTGCACCCCTCCAGGAGGAGCGTGATGAGTTACGTGGAGCTGAGCACTTTGACCAGGAAGCGTAGGTTGTATTTGCGATGCTGATTGCATCTGACCAGGCAAAGGCAGATTTTGTTGGGCGTTTTGTTGGTAGCCATAATTTACTCCGGACTGGCCTAAAATATTAAAAAAAATTCATTAACCTTCAGAAATGATTGAAATTCTATTAATTATTTTATAAAAATAGTTACACACAGTCTATACTGTAAGATTTTATGCAACTGGATTACACAAAATTTGTAAAATTACATTATATATAATATAAAACTACAAAAAAGTGTAAAAACATTGTATATTGTATAATTTTACATGTTTTTTGTAATCTGATTGCATACAATTTTAAAGTGTATTGTATAATTTGCAAATGATTTGTGAAATTTAGGAATTATTTTCTGAGTATAAAAAAATTAACCGATTCAGGTTCGATCGTCCAAAATTCGTATAAAAATGACAGTTATGCAGTTATGTGTGTAGCTATTCAGCGATTGTGATTGGCTCAAATAAGTAAAGCTATATTTTTATTGGTATTTGCCCAAAACGGGTCACGTGACCAACAAACCTGAATGGGTTAAACATTTACCATAAGCATTTTTTGGATATTGCTGCATGTTCATCAATGTTTCTTGACTTTTCTTATGATATATAGCATCTTTCTTTGTTGCATCTTCTTCCTTCATACTTTTGGTATATTTATGTGGTATTTCATTTTCAGTTTTCGAAGTTGCTTCTAATTCAGTTTCATTATCTTTGCGACTTGGACCGAATCGACTGGAGATCATATCCTTTATCGTATGGTACGTCCTTGACAAAGTTTTGGTTTTATCTTCCTCGCTTCTTGCTGACGTTTTTGGCACGACTCCTTCTGACGTATGAACTCTGTAACATTACAAAGTTCTAATTTTGCTAAGTGGTTACAATTTACACAAGAATTTCTGAACATACATTTGTATTTAATTATAATTATATAGTATATCTTTATATTATAAATAAAAACGTTTGATGTAAAATTACACGAATTTCCCTTGTGTGATTTTACGTGATCTTTATGTAATTGCTTTTTTAAATGATAGTTTACTTACGAATAATTCTCATGTGATTGGTAATTCCTTATCTGACTATCTCTTTCTTGCACTTGAGAATCCTGAAAAAAGGAGTTTATAAATAAGAAAGTCTGACATAATAGGTCATACTTTACTTAAAAACTATCGTGATTCTTGATAATCGAATCATAGTTATACCTCTTTAATCCAAGCCTGCTGCTTAATTGGAACATCCGGTGCAATTGCAGCTCGTCCTGTACTTCTATGTTTAAACTCGCTTACGATTGGAATCTTTGAATTTTTTTCATTGCCCGCTATTGATTTTTCATGTTCAACCTGAAACAAACCCGCATATTCAAACTTGAAATATTGACAACAGTTACGCTAAAACAAAAATTATTACTGAGATATCCTAAATCTGTACAAATGTTTAGTAAATAGATATAGCAGATCTAAAAATTTTTTGAAAATCCAATTCTGAAAAAGTTTAATCATTTTTTTTCTAAAAAATATGATGTCACAAAATCTGAATCAGACAATGAGAAACTAAATTTCAAACTGATAATCAGGATTTCAGATGATTTGTGTCTGAAATTCCCACTATCAATCTGAAATTCTAGTTTCTTACTGTCTTAAATTCAGTTTTTGTGATATCGTAGTTTTTAGAGTAATTACGTACCGAAAATTTGTTGCTCTGAGTCAGGAAGTTATTAACTGTTGCTTTATTTGAACTTTGTTCCTCGCCGTACAAAGGTGGCATCCTGTATTCAGGGGCAAATGGGTGCCCAAAATTATGAATGTGAGTCTCGTCTCCGGTGTTTTGTACCTGCTCCAAAGTCATTTGAAGAGTCCCCTCAGCGGTTTGTCGTTCATTTTGCTGGTTGTCCGACACTTGATTCCACGGATTATTATTATTATTTGATGTCAACTTTGCATGTGCAATTGATTTGTACGCACATTCGTCATCTACAATTTATAAGTTATTTAATTAGTCATTCGATTAAGCTTCACTCGTGTCTGCGCAAATATATCAATGCGAAATTGCTCCGATTTCGTAAGTATAGGAAATCCCTTTTCGCATATGCATTGAACGAAAAATTGCTCGAGATAGTATGAATCTGAATATCTGAAATACTTTCTTTAACTCGTTCGATCATGACCGTCGCGGATCGTCGCGTCAATGAATGAAGGAAAATATGAAAGAATGGGTTCAATCGATAATCTACAATTGGCTTGATGTTTTAAGTTTTTTTCCATTCTTTAATTTAACATTTTTCTATATTTTTCCAATTTATTATTGTCTGCGAAGATGAATCTGTATAAGTTGACGACCCAATTTTTGTTTTCTTCAGTCTTTTATGATTATGAAAGGACGAATTTGGAATTAATGCATTAATAATGTAAATTATGGAATTTAATTCTGACGATTAAAATTAACTTAAATTTGGAGTAACTAATGAGATTATATGTTACTGCCAATTTGCAGGGAAAAAACCTATTATAGTCTGGGCCAGACTATGCCCAGACCATTTTCCAAGATTCTTCCCAAGTTCTTCGCAAATTGTTCTTTTAGGAGCAGGAAGGCGTCCGTTAGCTCTAAGGATTGCTCGTTACAATTATTCTTGCGCGAATAACTCTGTCTAATTGCAGTACTCCATATTGTTTAGTTGCTACAATTTGCGATGTTTCGCATTTCTACAGTAAATTTCGAATTATCCGAATTTAATTGTGTATTTTTTTACCATTCTTGAAATAATTAATGGCAAATTCTCAATTAGTTTAATAGTTTAACAAATCTTACTTTTAATTAATTCGAATATTTTACGTGAAATTTATTTCTAAAATAATTTACGTGGATAAAAAATCTTATATTACTCGTGTTCAACATACTCGAAATAAAATTAAAAACTTGATGAAAAACATGACACGAAAACACAATAGTATATTTCGTATCAAAGCGAAACGAGAGGCGCTCAACTCGAACTCCAGTTTGATTCACGTGAATGCCTTTGCTCACATGATACCAACCATGTTGTTGCATTACATAGTAATGATATATGTAAATTAAATTAATTTTTTTAGTTTTTAGTTGGACTGCAATTTATTTTATTTTTTCATTTTTATACTAAAATATATATTTTTCTCTAATTTATATTTTTAAATATAAAAAATAAAATGACGAATCAATAGAGTTTCGTGTGCGACTTATATTACGTTTTATTTTTAAGTATTGTTTCTGCATTATTCTCAATTATTAAGATGTTATATCGAAAAGGACTTGAATGAAAAATTCGATTTGTAGAAGAAAGACGAAAATATGTATTTTTACCTTGGATTAGATTTTGTCTCCTCAGCCGGTTTTCTTGTTTAACTTTTCGTACGGTCGTTGCCATTGCGCGTTGACTCACCATTTTATCCACACGAATTTCGTATTATTTTTTTCGTAACATTTTTTGAAAAAATTACACTTCCTTTTTATTTCTATGTAAAAAGAAGCAATAATACAACTGTTTAAAAAGCGAAACGTAAAACTTTCAAAATAATCATTAACAGAAAATCATTGACTGAAAATTTGATTAGAAGATTATTTCTTGGAATAGAAAATTTTAATTGTTTTCATTGACAATAAACCAATACACTATTTGTTCGAAATAATAGTAGTTTACGTTGAGCGTATTATTATTAGAAATTTTGTGTCTTCCTTGAAGACTTTCTCATAACAGAAGTCTCATTTCGTCACTTTGTTTCGCCTTGTGTATATATTACGTAAAATATAAGCTAATCGTATTGCACTAACTATATAAATGAAAGTCAATTTCATTGATAAATAAATATCAAAACTCAGATAATAAAGATTTATATATAATAAAATACTATCAGTTTAATTTTAAAATAAAATGTATCGCAATAGTATTATTTTAGTCATACTTTAAAAAACTTCTTAAATGAAATTTAATTTTAATTTCTTATGTTTAATTCACTATAATAAATAACTAATATTGGCTGTCAATATAAAATTTACACAAATTACACGACAATGCTAAATAACCTATTCCAAGTTACTTAATACAAGACAGACAGAGTCTTATGTATATCATTGCCTTTTAACATTAATCCACTTTCACAAAACTAATTGCAAATATTGTGTTATGCACTTCCAGAAAATACCTAATGACGACTTTATTTAAAAATTTGTCTCATATTGTATAGTATTAACTAAAATATCTAAGAAAACAAGTTGGTGCGTGACGACGCTTGAAACTGTAACATAACACAAAATCGAGGACACACATGAAATAAACGATCCGAAACCGAGTCAGTTATCAATGGTCGAATATAGTACGCGACGATCTACGCGCAATAACCCGTTTGTCACACTTTAGGACTGAAGTCTGTTTGATTTGATTCAGCGGCAACATGCCGCTACTTTCTTCGAGTGTATACTGCCCACTTCACGAGTTTCTTGGTCGAATTGAAAAACTGTAGACTTTCCATTCAGTGAACGCCTGGTTCCGCCGTTCTGCCTTCACTTCCGGTATCATCCCACAGCGATGAGGAAACCTGGAGCGTGGAGTACGCTAGATAATGCATTCAGCATGTACGCATCGGATCCAACATAACTCCGCTTAAATGTAGATGCGTACCTAATAAACGTGAATCTACGTGATTTCCCCATGTAAATGCATGCTGTGCCAATCTGAATGTATCATTAAGATCATACTCTGTTGGTCGTACAATTTGCTTTGCACCTTTTATTTATCCAATTACCATTGATGATCATTTATTTAATTGTGTTTATTTTAGAGAGTACAAGATGAAGTGATTATTTTCAGATTTTTCAACGATTATGATATTTGATTTTGTTACGAAATACCAAATATATCATTACACAAATTTAAGTTTCTTTGCACGTGTATTCAATCTTAAAATCACGATGTCCCAAATTTGACTTTCAAACTATCAGAGTCTGAATTTCCGATTAATACACTGAACTTCAGACGATTTGTCTATTGAACAGATTCAATTTCAAACGATTTGAATAGCTTGAATTTCAGTATATAGAAGTTTGAAATTCTAATTTTTAGACATAATTTTTACAGTGTTTCCACAAATTTCGAGATCTAATAGGTTAGATTGTCGTTTGCAATTTTCAAAATAATTCTTGTTATGAATTCGACTTGAAATTAAGACTTTTTAATAATGAAATTATCACTACGATTAAACTTAAGACTATAGATTGATAATAATACATTATCAAACGACTGTTGCATTATTGGAGATACAAAATTTTGATTACACTTGTTAATTGTACGAAATAATTATATATTGTTTTGTTAAAATGAAATTAAATTACACGTTAAATTGGTTTTTATGCAATATACCTACTATTGTCTAAAATTCTGTATAATTTGTTACTAAATATTTAATGATATAAAAATGATTGAATTTGATCGCGATTACTCTTTAGAAATGGTATTAAACTGACAAAATTTTGTTTTTTTGTTGTTTATTTATACCCAACAGTACAGATTTGAAAACTAAAAGAGTCAAAATAATATACAATTCAATTCAAGTTTGCTTGTGGTTTTGAAATTATATAATTATGTTTCGAAATGGTTATAATGCTTAATAACTATAATAATTTTCAATAGATTCGATCGAACATTTAATTTTTATTTTAGAAAAAAATATTAATTCAATATAGGTAATGTTACAAAGCTAAATTTGTCGAGTTACACTACAAAACAAGGTGTCTCAGAAGTGTCTCAAATGTCGATTTCGAGACAATAAAGTGTCTCAAATCGCCATCTTGAGACACGTAAGTGTCTTAAAATGACAATTTGAGACACTTTGAAGACACTTCATTTTACAGTGTACAAAGTTTTGATTTTGTATAAAAACTACACTATTACGTTATAAGAATGATTTTGTAAATAAAAGAAATAAATTTTTTCTTCTTTTTCAACAATTTCATTTTCTAATTATTTTTCAATAGTTGAACAAAATTAAGACCTAAAAATCGTGAATTTATTTCAAATTAAAAAAAAAATAATAATAAATAGTTCAAACGAATGATTTTTAATGAAGTAATTATTACGAAGAATGAAATTCACCCAATGAAATTTGGATGCGCTATTTCCATCCTATATATAATTAGGAATAATTAAAATAATTAGACAGTATACTACGGAAATCAATTACCGGAAAGAGTTTCTATTGATTGAATTCCAGTTTTAATGAAATTTCGCATTGCAATTCTTTAGACCATAACGACTGACACTATATAATTTATAATATAAATAAAATAAATATAGCATACTTTATATTATAAAACAAAAAATAATAAACAAAAATACATGTAAAATAGCATATTTATATGGTTATATATGACGAGTTAAACCTAACCTATTAACCCTTTATCTGCACAGAACTATATATGTATACGCATAACGGCAAAGCGAAAAAGAGAAAGAAAAACAACAAAACACTATCCATGTATAGCGCTATCTTTTAATCACGTGACACTTATACTATGTTAAAATCTCACGCCTAGACAATTGATGACGCCATATACGTAGTCGGCTAAATTGGCAACGCTGACATCAAATGTATATTTCTGCCCAGTTCAGAATTTATAGAATTAAACAATAATTCATTAGCTTGTATTGTTATTATCTAAATTTTTACAACAATAAAAAACCGTCTCGGTTCAAAACTGTTTTCATCGCATTTAACGAGAAAATCGTTTAACCGTCTGCGCATATTAAATACAAACAGACTAATGCTTTAAGTGTGTGCCACATTAAACTAAGAATTACGTAGAGAAACTGTTATATTTAATAGTTACATAAATCTTAATTCTATGCGTAAGACAAGTGCAAAATAATGATTCTGAAAATTACTCGATAATTTATTTATTTTACTATTATGTTTTACAAAATCTCCTTCATTACAAAAATATTTTAAAAAAATATCGCTGAAAAAATTAGATATTTAAAAAAAATTTCGTTATTCTTTCAAAACAAATAATGCATATTATGGTTTCTATACTTTTAAAAATTTTTTATATCACTCAAAATATTCCAATCGTTCGATTGTAACCGTTCAATTTAATAAACTTATATAATATCTTTTTATACTGCATGTTTTATTATTTATTTCACGGTGTGTTGCAAAATGTAATTCCCATAAGTATGAAATAAAATCGTTTTAATTCATGTCAGTGATAGAACGCTATATAACGCGAGCGAAAAAACTGGCTTACTTAAAAAATGTTTTTAAAAATACGTCATATAAGGTAGAATATTCGCACGAAATCGATATAAATGTCTATCAAAGAACATGACTTATGTCTTATCCATAGCGAGAAAGTGACCTTCGTCGTAATTACATGAGGTCATCCTTGAAACATAGTTTCATAGTGGAATCCTGTTCCAAAACAATTTTCTCTTATTTTAAGCATTTCTGAGAAAACCCCATACAATCCTATATTTTCTTAAGGACATAGATTAGCAAAAACATACTTTATTGTTAATCTGAACAAGTCACACGGTTGGTAATGATAACTGTTCATTTTCAAGAATCAAACGTTTAAAAATTAATCCAGATGCATCAGATTCATACTATATATAACACAATGTGTAAAACGTATTGCAAACTGCAAAAATAAATAAAACGGATAGAAAACATTTGGTTTCGCATTGCGACAACTCATACTATAAGCAACTCCGTTTTCTTGCATTACCTGAACTTGTATTCAGCAATGGTGAATCCAAAACATTATGCACGTTTTCAAACACTGCATCACATCAATTAGAAAAGAAGTTCGTTCGCCAAAATCACATTTTATTACAATTCTTTTTTTGATTTGTCACTGATTTGTAAATAATTACCACTTAGATCCTGTTATTCCATAATACAAAAACTCTATTACTGTCGTTTGCACATAGGAACACTTCATGGCCCGGTATAATGTCTCTGACGCATTTATTTAGCGAAAAAGTGCCGAATTTATTCTTCCGTTTCCAGTATAAACCGAATTGGATAACTTGGACGTGCGTATGGACGCCCAACAAGTAGAAGAAGAGAAGACGCAGAAAATGAACGGAGAGGATGGAGAAGAGAAGGAGGTAGAGGAAGAAAAGGACAGTGACTCTGTCAGGTGAAATGCCAGATGGGAGTTGAGGAAGGGCAGAGTGAAGAAGTTCGTAGACTTACCCCCACCAGATCTGCAAGAGTGGAATGTGCGCTTACAACGAGAATATTGAGTCCCAACAGGTCTTCTTTGCATTAACTGACTCACAAGTCAACATCTTTATCTATCTGATTTGATAGAAAACGGATCCCTTTCCATCGAAAATACAGGTTTTTGTAAATTGCTGGTTTTTAATGCAAAGAAATTTATATGTCTCAGCTTGTTCACAACAAATAACGAGTGGAATTTTTGTATTACTATGAAATATTCGCAAAACAGTATGTTGCATGCATCCAACGCAAAAGCCCAAAGGGCTAACTATTATGTTATTATGAATTCCTCTGTTCGGTTTCAACTTTGCGTGTCGGATGAGAGTGTATTTTTATCAAACTAAATTTTTGAATTTAGCATAGAAACACAACGGATATGTTCTTCGTTTTATTTTTCAAGTCTTTGCACTTGGAGTTGGTTTTCACTTTTTCATTCAACTTGTCTGATCGTTGTAGATATTATCTCAAATAAATAAGTTACTTAATTCAAATAGTTAATATTTCATTTTACAAAGTGATCTTTTTGACCTGAAAGTTTTGATATCTCAGCAAACACTGAGACTTATGTTTTTGTTCGGAAAACTTTTTTAAATCAAAAAGTGTTACTTCCGAGGAAAGCACTGCGAGTGAGGCAGGTAGCCACTTTGATATGTTCAGTGCAAATCCCATTTTATTATTGTAAATTTGCATTCTTAATGGAAACAATTAACTTTTATCCGGACTTTTTTTCCAAATAAATAAAGAAATAACAAGTAATGAGCATATCAGGTTGTTATTCTAAAGATAATGTCGGTATTTGAAAAATGGATGAAAAATTATTGAACGATACTATGGGAATCGAACTCAGGATCTCTCGCACAC